>CM061919.1:98398331-98697255 GCA_031002005.1 Vandiemenella viatica | reverse complement strand
AATAACCGATTTTGAAGACTTCAACAGAATGCACAAAGTTACCTGGTCTCCTAATTGATATAAGAATATCTTAAAGTTATCTCAGTTTAGTGCATTCGGTACAAAATAAACACAAAATGGAAGATTTATTTTTAATATCGGATGAATTAACTTATGTAACAATAATTTAATTTTAAATTATGGAATGAATTACTGTATAAAATTATGCCATTGGTCACTGTGGAATGTAAGACTCCGAACTTCCAATAATATTCAGATAGTTTAAGAAATAGGAAACCTTTCCAGTACTTGTCAAACCAATACAATTACTAGACCTGTACAATTACCTTATTGCTGCCTGAGAAAATACTGCTGTCTGTGAGAGTTTGCCATCTCTATTAAATTACGCGAGCCGGTTAGCTAGTGTTGGATGCGGGGGAACATATTGTTTGAAGATCTTTTAATTGTAAATGAATGAGAATATTACTCTAAAAAATTGTGTCAGTAATAAGGGTGGAATGCTGCTACTCCCCAAAACTCAAACCATCCAATTCCATTTTAATAATACTTCCATTTTTTTTTTTTTTTTTTTTTTTTTAGAAGATATAGGACAAGTTTCCACTACTTTCCTCAAGTAAACTCAGTGCGTGAGGGGGTGATTGGTGAACTTTATGGCATAAATAAATACTTCTAGCTAGTTTTAACTGTCTATGATTTCTACGATAATATTGGATACTGCTTTTCATACTGTTTATTTCCATCACAAACATAGTACTCTAAGAAGGTAACATTGCTTGAGGACGTACCACCTCTATCCACCTTCTACGTGAGGAGGGGAAGTTAGATAAATCAGGTATGGCGTGGAGGAATATATTGTGTTAGTACGCTTTGATTTTTAATTACTGATTCTGTTACCCTCTATAATTTTGTCATTTGACAGTATATTTTTAGAGAGAGAAGAAATAGAAATATATATTTGTTTGCTCAAAGTTAAGTTCATTATAGACGGGTAAAGCGAGCATGGTGGGTGAGCGATAACGTTCTGACTTCGCATTCGGGAGGACGCGGGTTCAAATCCACCTCCAACCATCCAGATTTGGGTTTTCCATGGGTTCGCCGAAATCACTCCAGGCGAATGCCGGGATTGTTTCTTAAAATTCCGCGGCAGAATTCCTTCCTGTTCCTTGTCCTCATTCCTTATGATCTCGACGTCAACGAAACGTAAAGCCATAAGAAAAAATGGGAAAAGACTAAGAATAAGGAACGGGAAGGAATTGGGACATGCCCTTTCTGCTGGAGAGTCATGAAGACTGTTTTCAGCCTATCTAAGCTACGGGGAGGGAAGGGAGATGGAAGGTCGACCGTGGCCTTGTTGGGAACCATCGCAGCATTCGCCTTGAGTGACTGGGGAAAAACACGGAAAATCCCAGTCAGGATGGCCGAACCGGATTTGACCCCGGTCCTCCCGAATGATATGTAGGGCGGCGAACTTTTGGAGGTTTATTCAAATAATAAGTGTGTAGCTTCTTGCGCAATTAGCATATACCTTAGGGGGTAGTTGGTTAAATCAGGTTGTGCGTAACATATTGTGTGGAGAGGCTCCCCAGTGGGGACTGTTGACCGTCCGGTAGGCACAGTAGCTGCTGCTGCTGGCGTTGGTTGGCGGGCGGCGGGCGTGGTGGCGGGGGGCGGCGACGACGCCCGGGGCGCGTGCGCGCGGCAGCCGAGCGCGGCGCCGGAGGCGGCGGCCCCGAGGCCGCGCGGGGGCAGGGGGGGGCCGTCCGCTCCTCGCACCGTGCCGTACCCCAGCGGGTCGCCAGTCTCTGTCCCCTGGCTATGTGCTGTTGCCGCTGCTGATACCGACCGCTCTCTCCGCTCTGTGACACCGCCGCACGCCACGCCGGCGCCGGAGGAGAACTTCACCGCCGACGCACAGTGGCACAGGAAGCAGTGTGAGTGCAGTTGTTAGCGCCTAGTCCCACGGGCGGCCGGCCGCTACGCCGCTCCCCCGGAATCAGATGCAAAGTGTTTCCCGTCCACGTGGTAGAAGGCTCGTTACGGTTGGGCAGTGGTACCACTTTACGAGCAAATCTCTCTGAATCAGCTGTGACTGTGTTTACCGACCGGCGTGAAACAGTGCTTGTGGGGGGAATTTAACGTACAGTGTTTTACGCGATATTGCACTGGAGTGACACAGGTCCGTATGGGTTGTGGAAAGCAATTACTTTCGTTCGTTAATCTCAAGAAAAACTTTCTAAACATCCCTACTTACCGGCGCTAATTCTGTTTATTACCGCCGTATATAAAAATTCGTGTGGCGTAACACCGTATGACATAAACTTACCACGCTTTACGCTTCTCACGTGACTGAGCTAACAATTTAATAAAGTACAGATCATTTTCAGCCTACGCAACACTCACTGACTAAACTTTCCCTGTTTTCCTTGTGTATCACGGGGAGTGTACCCGTGATATTTCCCGTCTTATTACGCCATTTTCTGTGTTATTTGTCCACTTGTAATATGACATTCAAGTTATTTTTCCCTTCACGAAATATCTCCTTGGGTTAGCTGAGACAATAATTTAGTCAACAGTTGTTTGCTAGTTTTCACAGCGTTCATCTTTCACAGTTTGGCTTAAATTGTTAAGTGGTACCACTCAACTCTGTTTATCAGTGCAAATTTTTCGGCTTAAATAAATACTTCCAACTAGTTTTAACTGTCTGTGTTTTGTACGATAACATTTGTTTACTCTATTAATGCTGTATGTTTATTTCCATCACAGTCACAGTACGGTTTAACTATTTAAGCACAAATTATTGTTCTTATCTTGTTCTATTACGTTTCTAAACATTATAATTTTTCCGGGTACTACAGCTGTTTTGTTGTTGTTCGTTACTAGTATACTCAACAAAACATTTATATACAACGTCTAAAGAAAAATTCAGATTTTGTGACAGACTACTGACAAACATTCCCTGGTATTTAAGTTTTCAAGTGAAAAATGGATAGAACTTCATGTGTTACATTTATCCAAATAAAGATATATTAGTGATACCCACCCTTTGTGGTATAAATTGTCTAGAGATATCAGTGAAGTTGCACTGGATTTTTATCTCAACAGTTCATTGGTAAGAATTTGTTAACTTGTTTGATATAAGTTTCCGTATATTGCTGATATCATATCCATTCGCAGTTTCCTGATTGAATTTTAATTTGTTGGCGGGTTTCAAAGCAACTAATTTCAAATTGCTAAGCGTGTAAACAAGATTTTTTTATGACCGGTAGGTTATGGCAGTTAAAATTTAAATAATTCTTTTTTCTCATTTATTGATTTTGAACGAACAAGTCCTATATTAAAATTTTTCCTGAGTGTTCTAAATCAATTATCTCGTTTATCATCTGAGCACACGTCTGTTAAATTTTATTTGCTGAAAATAAAGTGAAAGCCTATATTTCTCAGGATCATGTATTTCAGTCGGCAGATGGTTTGGGTTGGATATTATTAAACCTTGGCGAAATTCCTATAAGGTAAAAAATCTTACTTTGAAACTGGAAATCCGCTTACATTAATATAGTCTTGGCCGCTACTGAACGTATAGCAAGGTAACAATGATAGGTCAGGAGGCCTGAACCATGTTGTTTTTATCAGATGGTTCAAGTTGATGGCTCCAGCAATATCAATTGTAGTACACTTACTGTGGAAGAACACCATTTCTCACTTGTTAGAGTTTGAATTATTCATGCATTGACAAGTGTTCGCAGACCACGAGTTTGATAATGCATGTGCCCAATATGTTGAACTGTACATATTAACATTTTTTGCTGTTAGCAAGTAATACAATGATATTTAGTTTAACCAAGTTATTGATAATTGAATACTGAGAAATGCAAGCCAGTATATGTCAGTTTAAGTTGTTATAAATCATAATGCAGTATTTAATTAGAATACTAAATCTTTCTTACTGCCATTCATTTATTCCATTTGCCACTAATTTGTCACAGCTACCAAAGTACGAACATTATTGCTGGTGCCTGCGTTTTATTAACTGTTCTAAAATCATTTAAAAATTAATAATTTTTTATTGTTACAAAAACAAGAATCGTGTAGTATGGAAACTAATCTGCCTATTGGTAAGATAGTGTTAGGTTCATATTTAGTCATCACAAAAGACATAACTAGTCAAATTCAGTAACTGTCATTCATTTCCTTTCATAGAATGCCCATATATCTCCTGACGGCGTTTTCTAGTGAATATTACAGACGACAGAGTAAGGGTTATGTTATTCTTACGTATAATCCTCCAATGTTCCTAAAACTATTAAGCATTTATTGTTAATGCAATTTTTAAAATAATTATTCACTAAAAAGACATTTTAAAAATAACATCCGAAAAGTTAGTGATAATATAGTCTTCAACATTGTGCTTAACTTAAACATGGTATAATAGGTTTTTAGACCCGAGTTTGCGTATGACTCCGTCGGTTCGCAAAGAAGCGCACCGGCCAAAGAGCCTGCAGTTTCGGCAACCGGCAACGCGCGCCTTTCGCTACTATTCGCATTCTGGAATGCCTGGATAGAATGTAGTAGTTATACGTCAAATCTACCACAATGCACTGTTTATAACAACTTTCTGGTGTATTAAAATGTTTATTTATATTTTTTATTACATTAAAAATAGTATGTTTAACATGCCTCGTTTATTTAATACAGAGCATAGCACCATTAAAGAACTATATAGGCCTACCCGCAAAACCTTCTATCAGAAGTTTTTGTAACTACACCTTTTGCAACCTGCTTAACCCATGATTATTATTTCTGTTTGGTTCTGTATAGGAAACAAATCTAAAAAATTAGTATTGTAATTAATTATGATGCAATTGAAGGATGTCGCTTGAAAAGATTCTTATATCTCTATTCAAGTCTCCCCATTTTAGCTTATTTTTTACGTTTTCTTAAAGATATCTTATTTATTTTGACAGATTTATACACTGACAACAATGCGCATTTAATTGAACTGAATATTAGGAAATTTCATAAGTATTGCTCAAATGGAACTTCTAAATGCAAACTAAATATGTGCGTTCTTTGAAGGTAAAACCTACGGAAATTTTGCAAACTTTTTCCCTCAAATATTTAATCCATAGTTTGCTCTAATGCTTTCTAGCGTGTTTGTTTTTAATTTTATGAGAGCGAACTGCAATTTTTATTCATTATATCTAATGGCTCCTCTAGCTGTTCCAGTTCATATAATTTAGAATTTGTTACTAACTAAAATCAAATAAAATGTAAATAAATTATTCTTAAATTTACTTTGTAGCCACATAATTTCTATATCAGCTCTACTCTTCTATTATTCTGCAATAAAATAATACTGAAGTACTGAGTTACTTAATTTGTAAAAAGTAAGCTTCGTTCGCCTTGTATTTTCTTCTATTACCAACTGCCATACCACTTTAAAAAAAATAAAAAAAACCTCGATTCAGACAGTGTAATTATATGCAAGAATGTAATGAAGAAAATGAATTTTTCTTACGCACACAGTACTGATACTTTCAATATGAATGTGGTTTTGTTTACTCATTTGAAATACATTATAAAATATTAAAATCACTATAGTTTGAGACTTAGAGAAAAACCTATAAAGATTTAATTATTTTTTTTAAAATTGTTGTTTTATATAAAAATAAAATGAATTTTTTATAACTTTTAATTTTTTTTGTTTAGAGATTGTTCAGAGATAATAATTCATTTCAAATTAACGGCGTGTTTTCTTACTGCAGTCGCTCTACAACAGAAGGATACTAGTTTAATTTACTATCTAGATGTGCATAACCTTTCGAGAAATATGCGGAAGAGCTGTTAAATATTATCTACTTTTATAAACGAAAGGAATGCGCATCGGTCAGTAGGTTTTAACTTCTGCTTCAGATGTTAATGTGTCTTCTTAATGATAATGATAAATAGATTATATACTTCAACGTTCTAACGAAACCGCATGTTCGATATTCAAGTACTTTAATACATTGTTTGACATATTTTCAAGGCAATAACCACTCATATGCTAGAAAATATAAATACTTTTTAGAAGAATGTGCTTTGCTTACGTGCACTACATTTTTCTTTTTTTATTTAACTGTTTAGGATACAATTCAGGGTTGTCGCTTGATTAAATTCTTATATCTCTATTTAAGTCTCCCCATTTCAGATTATTTTTTACGTTTTAATATTTTTAAAAACGAATATACTAGTACTTGAGGAAAACATGCTCGTTTCTTTACGGTAAAATATCGTAAATTATCTAAAAGAAACAAATGAAAATAACTATTGCTGATACTATGCTTTACTTTGTGAAGCCTCTCTTTGAGGTATCAACAACGACTGAAATTTTTATTTCTATCACTGATGATACCTAAATGAAAGCCGAAAAGCGGTACAAAATAAACCCCTACTTTTATCATTGTTTTTAGTGATAATTTTTACAAGCAAGTGCAAAAAGTTTGCTACAACATCGACTGATATAAGTTCAGTTATATGTCACAGAGCACCTACAGTATTAAGTATTGTTGCATTTATAAAAAACAAAATCGCTTAGTCAATAAAACTGACAAAACAAAAATAAATTATCAAACTTTTTTCTTTCATATATACTTAAAATTCTTTATAATTTCATGAAAAAAATCTGTTTGAAAAATTACGTACCATGATGATTGAAATAATTATATATTATGACTTCGGTCAGTAGTCGCATTTTACTTCTTTTGGTAGAAACTACGGTTATTTTTGAATATTTTTATAGATAAAAATTAAATGCTAATTAGAAAGAAGAGTGTTTAACCATTGTCACGGCGCCTGCGGCTCTTTAGGTAGAAGCTAACGACGCTATTGCTGTTGAAAGGCTTCATGCATGGTGTCTTCAAAATACTTGTGGTATAATTGGCTCGAATGAATTGTTCTTTAATGCTCTTATGTTTTTCCTATTATTTAATTTAATTGCTGTGGAGCATGTGGAAATTTTCCTACACACCGATTTTAATTTCAATTCTTTGAGTGCATTTTCTGCACCCGCCTACCTTTGCACATAAAACAATTTAATTTTAAATTATTTTTGTGTGTTTAGTAAGTTGTTCAACACTTTTCATGGCATTTCATTCCAATCGCTAGCTTCTTTCTCTAAAAATGAAAAATTTTCCCACTTACATCGGCCTAAAATCAAGTGTCATCTTGTTGTCACTATCATTTTTTCCTTTCCTAATTTTTCTACCAATATCACTCCAAACCTCACCATCAACATACGCTTTGTGCACTCCTTTCACTCTTTCAATAACTCTCAAACTAGTTTTTTTAACATATCAGTTACTGACTGTGAACTGCAGTAATTTCTCAAACAAATCTAGCTGCCCTCCTTTGCACCCCCTTCAACTCATGAACCTGTTAGCAAAACTTACGATCCAAACTACACAACCATATTGAAGCAATGGTCTGAACAAAGTATTGTACCCCAATTATCTCGCTTCCCTGGTATACCTCCTCATCACTGTCTCCAAAAAATAAAGGAATCAGGAACCTGCCTAATATATCCTGCTCATTTCAATTTATCATCAAATTAAATGACAAAATATATACAACTAGCCTCGTACCCGCGACTTCGTACGCGTGGATTAAGAATTTTTTTGCCAGAATTAAATATAAAAAGTTGTTGGTAATGAAGGATTGGTCCCAAACAATATCGAGTCGGCATAATATGACAGGAAAGCTATCACTATATCATTCTACCGTCGAACCTGCCTTTTGAAGAGAATCAATTTCCTACATATTTCTATCACTATTCGATAAGATTTAAAAATTTCATGACTACAACTGTTAATCATACTGGAAAAAATATCCTGTGCCCTTCATACAGCTTTCCTTATAAAATTCCATCACAACGATATAACCATATAGTCGTTAAAACGTAACAAAAAGATAGAGACTTACTTCCGTATTTATATTAGTATTACTGTGGTTGACACTCACACACTGACTGCGAATAACACCTGAGGGATAATTATAACGTAAAAAAGTGTACACCTACAAAATTGTAAGACTACCTACGATTTGCCTCGCATTGCACCCCTAACTTTATAATATCTACAGTTTAACATTCAATCCAAATAATCTACGACCCAGGCCTGACTCTTACGATAAAAAACAATTTTTAAAAATCTTAGCCTTTACGGAGATTTGAACCGGAGACCACGACGTTCGTAAGCAAGCTCTTTAGCCACTGAGCTGCCAGTTCACTACACGGAAACGCGGTCTGGAGACGTCCACATCCAACGTGTCTGTCTATCGCCGTATTTCGAAGTTATGACACAACATGTGTTATTTATACAGATATTTTTTCAACCAAATGTAGACGGTATATTTCTCCTTGTTTCAAAGGATAAGTATGCAAAGTTTCATCGAGATCGGATGAAAACTGTGGATTTGTATGAAGAACAAACAAACCAACAAACAAACATACATTCATCTTTATATATAAAGATCACGGTTTTCAATAAGTTTCTCTTTTTACCTATGGCTTTACGCCTCGTAGACGTCGAGTTCATTAGAGGCGGGATGTGAATGGAGACAAGGAACTGGAAGGAATTCAGCTATGGCCTTTTCAAGGAAGCATCCCGGCAATCGCCTGGAGTGATTTGGGGAAACCATGAAAAACCTAAATCTGGATGCCCGGACGGGGATTCGAACTGGCGTCCTCTCGAATGCAAGACCAGATCGTTAACTGTTCACCCAGAACGCTCGGTTTCAATAAAAAATTCATTCCCCACTCTACAGTCATTAAAATCCTCTAGTTTTTTCATCTGTGTACCTAATAAGCTTAAATTCATGCTGAACTATCAAGCTATATATCCTATCCATTTCATCTTTCAGCTGTCCACAATCTTCTTCCGTTTTGATCCAATCATACACCACTATGACATCTACAAACAATCTAACTTCTGATTTTAAATCATTAACACAATCATTCATAAGAATAATAGAAAGCGATGGTTCCAATACACGACCCTATGGCATCACCATTTTCACTGTTACTTATTTTGATATTGCATTTGCTACGCTAAATCTTTACTTTCTACCATTTAAGAATTCCTAAATCCTGCTAATCACATGTTCATCCCCTCCTCTAGAATATTTCATATCTGACATCATTTTGTAGCTAACACGGTCGAATGCCTTGGAAAGATCTGGTGCCATGAATCTGGTCATCCGAAATACCTTGCATAACTGTAGTTCATATGAATATCCTTATACATAAAGCCTTATTGCCGATTGGCAAACTAATTTATTTCTTCAAAGACATTTCTGAGTCTCTCCATCAATTAATGTTCCATTGATGTTAAACTAATCGGCCCGTAATTTTCGACCGTATTGGCCACACATTCTTTAAAGAACGATACCACTATCGCAATTTCCCATTACTCTGGTAAGAAGAAAGTCTCTAAACTTAATTTAAATAATAGTATAAGGTAAGTTAGAATTTCATTCCAACTTCTTTTTAATATATCTGTGGTAATACTATCCACACCTGACCCTTTACACTGTTTCAGCTTCCTTAGTTCCTTTACAATATCTTTAGAATCTATTTCAAAATTTTTAGTCTTCCCGGTTGTACTTGTATCGAGGAACTTCTATTCTCGTTTACACCCTCCCACCGCTGAAAGATAGTCCTTAATAGTTTCTTGAAACCAGTTACTTATTAGGTCTACGTTTTTCAAATCCTCAGTATCTGCTTAGTGAGTTATTAACAAAGAAGAACAAAACATTATCCTACTGTTAGAAGAATTTTTTTTCACATTATGTTCTGATCAAATGTTACTTATGATGGACACTCACAAAACCGGTTTGTTATTTGATTAGAGATTAATTTAAAATTCGTTTTTTAAGTTCAGATAAAATTGTTGGTATTTTACCGCAATTGTTTAACTCCGCTGGCCGCTACTCGTAATGATCACATAGTAATTCTGCAACTTCTCTTCAGCTAAAAGTCACGAAAACATGATAAACTATATTATACCACTCAGAAATATAGTGTAATTATTTAAATAACTATTACAAACAACAGGAAATAAGTATTATACCTTTTTAAGTTTCATCCACAATAAACTACGCTCATATTGACTGGGTCAGTCAACGTAGGCTGGTTATTGATATCTAAAAACTACTTGAAATCATTGGTCTTGTTTAGTATTTACCATTAATCTTTTGACTGCCGTTGCTGTCCGTCTCAATAACGTTATAAGCAGAAGGAAAAGACAAAGAGTATAAAAACACATATTAAATGATTATTCTGACTATAAAATTCCTCAATTCTGACCACTTTTTGAGTTATGGTATTCACGGAGAACACCTTTCTTAGAACTACGCCTAGGAACATTTATTGATGGAAACTGAATTTCTTGATACCCTGAAATCTAAATTTTGGAACTTATCATACTGTAGTGAATGATTATGATGCTTTGTGTATATAGACTGAATACAAAAAAGCTATATGTTACCCATTGATACCTCCTGAAATCGTTTCGCCATATATGAGATCGATAAAACATTGAAAAATCAAACTTGTCATGTTGAAATTCATAAGTTAATATTAAGTCCCTAAAAATAAACCGTAGAAGGAAAGTGACTGTATCTTTTTATTTTTTAGTATTTTAGTTTATTAAGAATACAAATAAATAGATTGTGAAATGGTTGCATACTATTTTGAAGACTATGCTCTAGAAGTGAAATACTTTAACTGTTTTAGTTAATAGTCTTCATTTTTTCCTTATACTTGCTTTCCTTAAGTGAAAAATTGATATCGTCTTGAAATGAAAACAACTATAAGGTTTCTGTGTTATCCTACTTAGAAATAGGTTAGTATTATTTGTTTTGTTTTGCAGCATCCCATACATATCCCACATAGTTCTCTGCATTATAAACAGATATATCAAACAGTCTTGTTAGAGAAAAAAGACATGGCTTGAAAATAAACATTACCAATTCTCTAATGAAAATTTGAACACAATATCACTTGCTATAAGCTTGCGTTAAGTAACAAGAACTTATATCTGCTTATGAAATGGAGAGTATAAGAGAACTATAAGGGATATGTCTGCACAATTTCATATAATATTGTCAGATTTTAGAATCGTCATTAATAAAGTTCTAGAAAAGTGGGATCTATATTACCTTTAAATGGGCTCATAAAAACTAATACCCACAAGTTTAGCAGGTTAGTGAAAAATTCTGAGAAATTTTAGATGTTTGTTTCCACGTTTTTATATTCTATATTAACAATACAATCTAACTGATTACATTTTAAAAAGAACTCGATAAAAATATCCTTGGAACCACAATCAATAGCGAGTATCTGAAAGGTTAAACTGAAGTTTTGTTGGATAAGTATCCTAAATACAAGTGAAACAAAAAAAGTTGAAATACAGATTTTGTACTGTAGCACAGCGTGTAGATACAAAAAATTTTAATTTGAATATTAAACTCTGTCAAATCCGAAAACTTACTGACATTCACTCGTCTGCAAAAAAAAAAAAAATAATAAAAATAATAATAAAAATATTATCCTATCCACTACTGTCATATTTGCTTCCTGCACCTCGTCACTTTTCTGTCATGTAATAACAACTAAAATTTTAAGGAAATAAAAAAATTATTATATCAGCAAGACCACAGGGTAATAACATAGATATGAGTTATGTACTGGATATTTTCTTTCACTGCTCTTGTTTATACAACTTCGAACCAGTAGTGACGCTGAAAATAATGTTTACTTTCAAAAAATTATATATTCTGTCTGTTTTAGTGTAATACTTTCAGTTTTTGGTTCTTAATTGGGCAGTAATTAATCGTGTTATAGAAATACGTTTTGTTTTCATGACATACATATTAAATGTTTTTTATATTTTTTATTTTGTTAAAACAGATTAATATGATAAATAAATAATGTAATAGACACGAGGTACAAAAGAAACTTCAAATTAATAGGAAACTTCATCTAATTTATCTAAAATTACTTAGTACATTTTTAAGTTTTTCTATCATGATAATAACATGATTACTTCACATACGCAGTAATAGACAAGAATGAGTCGAAATGTCCAAGTAACAGCAACGATGTAATTCGATTTTTATATTTTGGTGAGGTGAAAAGAATACTTGGGCTCTTAGAACATTCAGTTTGTTGGCCCACACAAATGAGATACTTTTAAAGCGACGCACAGGCTTGCTGGCGTTTATTGACACAGCAGACGGCATAATTTGTGTAAGGCTTCAACCAAAACGCCTCATCCAGTCACGCCAGCTCCGTTTCTTATGGTATTTAAAACAAACCTCATGCATTATTCAGCGTTTATCTCAGAACTTGTAATTCTGTCAGCATTTTAAAGCCGCCAGTGGCTATTGGAAAATCCACGGTTTAACAACTCAAGCGAGTTTTCGTAATAGCCAAAACACTGTTTTAGTACCCTTTATACAAATATGAACTAAAGAAATTATTAACAAACATTGAAAATAAGTTGCTGCTTTAAAATACATTACTCCAATCTGTATATGAAATGAAATGCTTTGATAGCTACTTAATTCATATGGTTGCTTGAAATGTAAACTATGTATTAGAATTGCACAAAAGTGATTAATTACATTTTTAAGTAGTCTAAGTATTCCAGAATTTTTTTACATTAATTGATTAGGCATGCAGATCATAAATAACGTATCTGGTTTATGGACAGCAAATCTGAAATCACATTCTGTCATTTTAATTATTAATGGACGTATACAAAGCAATTAAATCATTTCTTCTCCAAATAAAAACCTTTAAATCAAAAGAATAATACCAGTTGTGATTTTAAAATGTTTATTAGCTTTTCTATGTGAAGTAACAGTGGTACTACGCTATTTTGTAAGAGTCCATTATGCTCCAATACTCTGACCAGTAAATCTGTAGATTGAAATTTCCTCCGTCATTTAGTAACTGAGCTAAATATAGTATTGCAGGATACTAATAGAAAAAATCTTTCCATCAACATCCCTCTATCTAAATTCAAGAAAACGTTACCCGCCTAGCTCTGTTTTTAATCAAAGTGGCCAATACACTGATTACTCAACATAATAACAGGTAACTTCACAATAATAGGAATAGAAATTTCTACATGCCTTTTCCTCGCGCTTTCTCAAATAAAAGAACATATTAAATGCTCAGTGTGCGACAGATGGGTCATAAAATAAATGAAAGGTCAGATCAGATATACGTGGTTATGAAACATAAATGTCAACAGAAACACTCGGAGAAATATGAAAAGTTCTTGTTACTAAACTGAATATTAGAGACTTGCGTGTAAAATATAATAAAAATAGTGTGTTACTATAAATTTTGAAATAGAAATATTATATCAAACTGACAAAGTTTCAACGTTTTGACTTTGAATTTTAAAGGACAGTATTAAATTTATTAATTTATTTTAGGAAGTCCTCCGACAAGTGTCCTACCATTCAAGTATAAATTTGATTTTTTTCTACCTCTTTAATAGTTATAGTTAAATGAGAACCTGAGAGTAAGGACAAAGTCATTTAGTGAAACATTTCTATTTCGTACCATTTTGCCAAAACCTATTGGCTGATCTGGAAAAATTAATGAAGGAGTATGTATTTTGTTTAGACTGTGACCTTTATTATGCAGGTTGTTTTGCAAATCTTGATCAGATTATACCATTTGTCCAGTTACCGATATCAATTAACAGGGAATATAAATGAGTTTTGTATTATCAACCTATACAATGTAGTTAATCGCTCTTTATGTCGCAGCTTAGTAAAGGCGATAATCTGATATAGCTAGTAACTGTGAATTTGAGAGAAATAAGGTAAAAGAAAATGAGAAAGTGAATAATTCATAGTTGTCTCGTTATAGTTCAGAGACCACAGGAAATGAAAAAAAGAAAATGAAAAGTCAGATCGTTGTGATTTCAGTAAAGCCTCTTTTTATTGTGCTCCAGCACCAAAACAGTATGATGTGTGACTTTAAGGAGAAGGTCGAGAAAGCAAAGCCATATATTTTTTCTGTTAAATTTTAGTAAATATATTTATTTTATATCTCAGATTATGAAATGATAAAACGTTTCATTGCCAGAAGACTTAAATTCATGTACGAGAAATTACACCTTTCATTTGAATGAAACTAATTCCAACAATAACTGGAGGAAAAAAAGCGCCATTTATTTTTCGATAAATTCACTGAAACAGAAAAAGCATGCGGCTTTATACACGAATAGTGCTATTTATTTATAGTCTACTCATGTACGTTTTGAAACAAATAATAATGAGTCAAATAATAATGAAATTCTGCTCAATTATACCAACATAAATAAATATTGACTGATACATAATATTTGATTTATGATCCTAAGACGCCAGATCATTTCATGACTGAATTTGCTGTAGATGATAGTGACATAATATTAACTGCTATTTACAAATGTAAAACATTTCTGTAAAGTTTAAAGTGTGTTTAAATATTCATTTAGAGTAGAAGGGAAGACACCCAGTTTACGAGAAAGTGATTTTTAGGGGATATAACTCACACTACCAACAAATTAGTTTATACATTCAATGGATCAAACATTACTGAGAAATTTCTTTCAACTTTTGAATAAAATCGTTAAATAGCCCCAAATAATCAATTAGTAATCATGACGTAATGTTTGAATAGTTGCGACAGATCTTGAAAACTTTGTTTTCCATTGTAGAAATTTGTTTTATTCATAAATTCATATACATAATATACATTTTTGCTGACACAGATCTGAAAACTTTCATTTGTAGACAAATTTCATTCGTCAGAGTGGAGAGAAAGGAAAATAAAAATAAGTTCTGTATTGATCTAACTTTTAAGTAATTTGAAAGATGTGCTTGTAACAAAGAAACATTTGTCAAGCTTCCCAAATTTCGTCATCCTGTAGGTAATACGAAGGCACAGATATTCAGAAGATGTGTTCACTTTGCCAACTCTGTTATCAATGAAAACCGTATGGTACAATCCAAGCTTCTATACCCAAGTCAAATTGATTATAACGTGACAGATTCACTGCCACCAGATCTGCTGTGAACCTTATTAGCACGCCATTGTTAACCCTTGTTTGATCAATTTTTATTTTCCACAATGAAAAATATGAACCGCGGACCAGAATGGTACTTTGGCTGTCTTAATTATATAATTTCAATTTCCCGCGCATTTTCCTTCTGGTATTGTCACCTAACATAATCCGATATTCATAACAGCCAAAGGAGACTCATAGACTTTGGGATTCCGTAGACGAAGAGAAACTGAACTCTGTGGTTATTGCTTCGAATCTGTCCAGGACTCTATATCCGAAAAGAAAATAGCTTCAGTTCGATTTTGCACGTTTTATTGGAATGGTTAAGTCAAGAGTCAGTATTTCACCTAAAATTTTAAAACATTATATTGCAGAATGTTCTATAGAAGGAAAGGGGTTTGCGGAAACACTTCCTCCTCGGCATGTGGGGTAATGTGGGGTATGGATGAATAAGTAGGGAATTCAGATATTTTCTTTTTCATTTTGTCACTGGAAAATAGAGACGTGAAAGCCAATCAAAGTTAACAAACTTAGACCATTTTTTTCTAGATCTATCTCGAAAGCGCTATTACAGAGGAAAATGAATTTTGTCCCAAATATCGAACATACCCTGTACCTAAACAAGGAATACTGAAAATAATTACATCTAAAAGTTGCGAGCAAGAAAATTTTTTAGTATATTTTGTTGTTACTTTCCAAATAATCAAAACAGATATTTCGGCAACAAGCAACTTACGGCAAACTACAAGCTAATGTGTTACATTTATTTTTATCTGCTTTACGTCTCTCAACAGTGAGGTCTTTAGAGACGGGAAAGGATGGGGGCAAGGAATGGGAAGGAATTTGGCCATGGCCTTTTTAAGGAAGCATCCCAGCATTTGCCTGGAGTGATTTTGGAATCCATGGAAAACCCAAATCTGGATGCCCGGACGGGGATTCGAACCGCCGTCCTCCCGAATGCGAGGCCAGAACGTAATGTGTTACAATCTAAACTGTAAGCCACAAGTACGTTTCTAATATGAGAACATGTTTAGTGACTAAAAGTCTTTCAAATAAATTTCGAGACTGTACGGCAGATTCACGTAATCCAAAACTACTGTAGCGTGTCTACAGCCTAATAAAGATATATTTTTTATTACTGAAAGTGAACTGCACTCGAACTGATGGGACAGGTGCTACCTTAAATAAATTTAATTCAAATTGAATGGTTTTATTCGTGGGTGAATACGACAACGTGGTGCTACGGCGTTGGATAGCCGTGGTTATAGCCCGGTAACTGAATGTGCGAAGCATGAATTTTGCACTAATCATCTGCCGCCTCACCTACCACATCCGAGGATCAATGCAGTACCGAATCCTTATTGCGCGAGGCACGACACGCACTTGGTAAATATTTTTTCTTTTCGAATCCTAATCATGTTCTTCACATAAACTAATCATAGGTAAAGCTCAGTTTAACGGACGGAAAAAATTCGTGAGGAGACCACGGTTGGAACAGGATCTCGGGTTCCTTAGCCAGTTTAAACTGTTAGCGAGCACACTGCCTATTGGATGGATATCATTGTTCATAAAATTACACTACGCCAAAGAAAGACAAAAGTGATTAAATGTAGCAGACATGATACCAATCACAGAAGATTAAATATAAAAATAGGATCGGATGCAATAGGAGATGTAAGTGAATTATGCTACTTGGGAAGCAAAATTACAACCGATGACCAAAGCAAGAATGATGTTAAAAGCAGAATATCACTAACCAAAAGTGCTTTCATGAAAAAGAGAATTGGTTTCAAATATTGATCTAGGAATTAGAAAGAACTATCTATGTGTGGAGCATAAAAAATGATAATAAAAAAATGCCAATTCGGTTGCTATACTTCCGGATGCTTCGAATATCGGCGTCTTGATACTGTTCCTAGGCGGTTTGCCTTAGTCATGGCGAATGCTGGGATTACCCATATATTCGTCTCACTAAGACAATATAATAATAACAATAATAATAATTGCTTATGCATTTCATAAATTGATGGTGACCTCGACAGACGTTGATCCCGTGACCCCAGAAAGTTTTTTTTTTTTTTTTTTTAAATAGTATGGCTTTTATTGGTGGGAGACCTGTGTGTGTTGTTCGGCTTACCTTAATGACGAAGTTTTATCTGAACGTCTACCGCCTCCGTAGGGTGGACTTACAGGGTGTCCAGAAAAGGACTCCCTGATTTCAAAATTAAATATCTCGAAAACAAAGATCGATAGAGGAATGCAGTAAACGGTATGTTTATCGTGACAACTGTAAGAAGTGTATACAGCAGTTTGAGGAATACTTCGGGAATCGAGTCATTGCATTGGGATATCCCGAATTTACTGGTGCAGGCATGGATTGGCCTCCATATTCGCCGGATGTGACTCCCTGTGACTTTTTTTTTTTTGTGGGGCACAGTGAAAGACATGGTCTACCCGAAGCATCCCGCCACGCTGGACGAGCTGAAATCGGCGATCTCTGCGGCATGTTAATCCATTTCGGTCGAGACACTACGAAACGTGATGGCGAATTTCATTCTTCGTTTGCGCCACCTCTGTAGTGGCAATGTTGAACATTTTGAAAACATTGTGATGTGATTGTTTGGAAAGATTGTTTTCATACGATTATTTCACTTATGGATGCTGATATGAGCTGTACAGCATACATCTGTTAGCAGCTTTTGTAACTATTATTTCACACTGCTGTATACACTTCTTACAGCTGTCACAATAAACATACCGTTTACTGCATTCCTCTATCGATCTTTGTTTTAGAGATATTTAATTTTGAAATCAGGGAGTCCTTTTCTGGACACCCTGTATTTCAAAGATGGAGTGCGCATGTATTGTCATCCGTCTGCGAAACGTGCGACTTTGTTATGTATGATTAATGTATGTTTGTTTAGGAAATGTATATTTTATGAAGCGAAGATCTGGGACCGTCTCAGTATTCGCTTAGGTGATTGCAGTATGGGGCGTGTAGCCACACTGGCTGGTGGCGAAAATCTAGCACCAGGCGCAATCTTCTCGCCAACAATTCTGCACGGAAAAAACTCCTGAAAAATTGATAATAATCAAAACCCATTTAAGTGAGTATTTTAAATTTTGTGACCGACGTTTAGGTTAACTGTCTAGTGAAACAATTATCTATATTACACGGAAATGTCTAGAAATTCATGCAATGAAGCCTTTTACGGGTATTCACAATATCTCTACAGTTAGCTCTACCATGTTCCTTCGGTACGAAAATATCTGTAGTGGTCTGCTGACTGACAGATATTGAGACAGCTCAGCTGTCGAAATATCGTGTTTTCACAACACTATCCGGCTGTACACCCGTGATGACTTGTTTGCAATCACACGTCGGGAAAGTATTCGTCCATACATAGTAATTTCATATTTACTTATTCGCTTAAAACGTAGGGTCTATGATTGAGGAAGTATTGATCTTACAATATTTCGCTGGTGTTTATTAAAAGGCTCTGATAAATGTATCATAACAATTTTGGCTTTACAGCTGTCTGTATCTGTGAGATATAATTTTGTAAACGTCATAGTTCTTTTGATAAGGAGCCAGTTTTATGAAAATTTTTAGCTATTATTAAATTTCGGTTATATTGTTTTATTTTTAAAACGACTCATTTAGGTCCTTTTATTCTGAACATTTCCTTTGGCTATGTAGTTTAAATCTAAACAATAAGTACTGTGTTTGTAATATTTTAGGAGAAATTTAATAACAGTCTTAGATCTAGTAGTAACTTTACGATGGGATTCATATGAGTTAGCTGTAATGTGTTATTCTCATAAAAATTATCTTTTGACTTTAAATTAGATACATTGAGCATTTCGTTGTTGATTTAGACATGCGTACTTGAAATTGTAGATTAATAATTATTCCTCTGTATAGTATAATTCCATAAGTTTTACGGCTTTGCACTGAAGCAATTATTTGAAGGCATTTAAAACAAATTAAAACTTAATTTTAGTTGATCAATTTTGTATCCCGTTGTTTGTTTATGCAAATGTACGACAATTATTATTATAATTATTATTATTTTAAAGCAAAGAGCATAAGATAAATTGCGGCTGTTTAGAAACCATAAAACAGTAAGTATTCATTTCCCTCAGGCCCTGTAATTTTTAGTAGATTCGTTTTATATTTTTTGGGATATGAAGATACTGGTAGAAAAGTAGTGGAAAAATGAATTATGCAAAATTATAATAATTTAGTCAAGTGTCAAGCGATAATCAAAATAAGGATTTATCATAAACTTTCGGATCTACTTGGCACGGGTAAACATTATCATAGGAGGGTAAAATTTCTGATGTAGGTAAGCTACAGTGATTATAAGGGACACCCAAATATATAAAGCAAAATCTGTGTATATCTGAAAAACTCAGAAAATACTGAGCAGATTTCGATGCGGTTTTCACCATTTTAACGCTTAGAATCAGAGGTGAAATATATGGCATCTCATATGTTTCATTTTTACATGACGCCAGAGCAGTAAGCTAAATAAAATTTTGAAAGTATCATGAGAAACACCAAAGATGCAATAATACTAGATGCTGCATACGTCATATTTTGTAAAGATAATATGTCGTCCTCAAGTACCTTCCTTAAATTTCGGTTACTGATTCTTTAAACCACATAGATGACCGTACTGTATACGAAGAGGAAATTACGTAAAAAACAGCATAGAACGTCACTGTCGTCAAAGTTATGTCAGCAGGCAAAGAAATTACACCGAATAATAATACAGGGTGTCCAGAAAAGGACTCCCTGATTTCAAAATTAAATATCTCGAAAACAAAGATTGATAGAGGAATGCAGTAAACGGTATGTTTATTGTGACAGCTGTAAGAAGTGTATACAGCAGTGTGAAATAATAGTCCTTTTCTGGACACCCTGTAGCAACCTATACAAAACCATTGCTGTTTACGCGAATTTGAGCCTTTCGTGTGATCTATAAAAACTCTTTTGGAAAATAAATCTGAATACTTGATACTCAACTTTTTTTTACTTATGGCTTTACGGCTCGTCTACGTCGAGGTCATTAGAGGCGGAATGTAAGTGGGGACAAGGTACGGGAAGGAATTCGGCCATGGCTTTTTGAAGGAAATATCCCCGCATCGCCTGGAAAGATTTGAGGAAACCATGGAAAACCCAAATCCTGCTGTCCGGACGGGGATTCGAACCGGCGCGGCGTCCTCCTGAATGCGAGGTTACAGCGTTAACCACTCACCCACCATGCTAGGTATATTCAACTTTTAAAGTGCGGAAGAGATTAGCGTAATGTTTGATGCTGTGAAAATCCGGTCAAAATTAATTCCGTAGTTTTAAAGGTATTGTCAGACGTCAGACCTCAAGCTACCAAAGAGTTAAAACCCATTCAAAATACAGTCTCTTTTTGTTTGTTGGTATCTACGCCTCATTAACACAGAGGTTACTGGAGGTGGGACAGGTCTCGGCTCAAGAAAGGTGGAAAAAAAATTTAGGCTATTGCAAGAACCACCCCGGCATTCGCCTGAAGTGATTTCTGGAAATTATGGAAAACCTAAACGGGGTGGTCGGACGGGGATTGGAATCCACGTCCTTGCTGATGGCAGGCCAGAGCGTTACCGCTCACCGACCAGACCGTACGAAATGGATAAAACATACATCCTTCTCGCTAAATTTATGAACTTTATATCAACAATTGATGTTCACTGATTACTAAAACCATTGGGAGTGGTTTTGACAATTATCTTAATGTTGCTTTTCTTTGATGCAATATACTTTATTCTCACATTTCTTATGGTATAAATTTTCTGTGATAAACCGTGATTACAATTTGAACTATCTTCTTATTCCTTGTTTCAGGTCGTCATGTGGAGATCGTCGCTGGGAATTCATGGACGATTTACCGGCTTTCAGTATAGGCATGGACTTCAGAAAACGCAGTGACGCCGATCATCATTTAGCCGATAATCTCCGAGCATTTTCTCATAATCCTCCTAGTTGTTAACTTTTAACAACAGAACATTATCGGACTAGTGCTTAGCTTCACACAAGACGAACACTTAAACCCAACCTTTCATAGTCTTATTCGTGAAAACTGGTACACGTTGTTTTTAATTGCAAGTTTATTGAGATATCATTTGATCACAGACAATCCGAGCAGTGGTCTAATGGATTGTTAAAGACTCGAGACGCCTCTCTCGGTTATAATTTGGCTCAGTACACAGACTGTGCGCGGTCGATGAGCCGGCTGGGCACAGTGCTTGGTGATGGTGATCCCCTGGTGAGGCGTATTCGCTGTTGACTCGTGGACGTAAGCTGATCGTCGAGCTACACGCTGGAGGCCTCGAGTTGGGACTTGGCCCACGCCGACCGCGCCTTCAGGATGTCCTTCCTCGCGCTAGAGTCCAACTCCTGGCAGGTAAGTACGCCCAGCTTATCGTTACCATTGATCGAAAACTTCTGAGCGTGGCAACATTACCATTTCTAATGTGCCAATTTTATCTACTTTCGTCTGCTGAAAAGTACGCTGAACACTTATAAACGCCCGTAATAATAAATTTGCTGTGTACGTACGGCGGCTGAAATGTCAACACGGCGGACGGGTGGCCGCACGGAGACGATCAAGCGAGAACCGAAGCCAACATGAGCTGCGCCGAGTCCAAGGAAGACACCGAACGTAGACAGAGACGCGCACTGATCCGAGTCCAACATGCGATGCACAGACTCCAAAGGACTAAGCGAACGTAAACCGAGATTCCCGATGGTCAGAGTCCAATATGTGATTCACAGAGTCCAAAGGAGTAACCGACCGTAAACCGAGATGCGCACTGGTCAGAGTACAATATGCGATGCACAGAGAGACGGAAGCGAAACTGAGTGGAAGTGAACACAGCACTGTCTTGAGTGGGACCGCGCGGCTGTATTTATACTAGGCGAGTCGCTTCTGATAGGCCGCGGCGGAAACACTGCTATGCGGTCGCGCTAGTTGGCCTGGTGCTAGCGCCGTCTATCGGTTTTCAACCTCTATCTCTTCTTCCGGGCATGTGACGGTGTCGGGCCGGGATGCTAGAAAATGGGTAATTAAGTTTTTTTTCTAAAAATTAAAAAAGGCGGCTTTGCCTGCGTTGTCTATTCTGCTGCTCCCGGCAGCAAGACCTTGGGTGCAAGGAACTGACGCGACCCTGCTGGGGGGAGGGGAGGCGGAGACGAACGGTACCGGTAAGCCATCGTTGAAGTTGGCAGTCATGTTGGGGCTATCCGTCTTCGGCCTATGTCTCCGGTTTGTTGGGTGTGGCTGCTGCTGCGGTATACGGTTCTGAGATCATGTGAAATGGTGCCCCTTGCCGTTGGAATTCACCGGCCTCTTGCTGCCATATGAGTCCAAACGTCTTACGCGGGTGGGGCAGCACTGCCTTGGAGTGCTGTGGCGTCTTCATGCACTGCAGTGGTGCTCTGTGAAGCTTGGACGAGTGCATGGTAACCTGTATCCTACAGTTGACGCCCCGATGTCTCGACTGGGTGCGGAGGAGCGTATGGTAGGGCCGTGCACCGTGATGCTCTGGGTCACTGCAGTTTCCGCCAAGTCAACGTAAGGGCGCTTGAGCCCCGGGTGCTAGCGGGACTAAGAGAGAGGATTACTGAACGGCCAGGTTATCAAAAGTCTTTGGTCGGTTTCGTCGTGGCGGCGCATCCACGTTGCTCCACGTGGGTACCCTTAAAATGTGGTGAAGAGTCCTAAGCCTCTCCATCTCTGCTGTAATTTTGGGTAATTCTTCAGATGACATAATTACCGGGGGGGGGGGGGGGAGTGAGAGAGAGAGAAAGGGAGGGAGGGCTGCTGCGTGGTGCGGTTGTTTGGATGCGGTCTGTAAGGAGAGATGAATGTCAGATCGCGTATACCCGTTGACCAGTTGAACAACGTTGTTATATCAGATGTATAAAACATTATCTGAACTTCCACCGGGGGAGTGCGTCAGTTTTACGAAGCTCTAAAGCCGATCACCAATTTCGTCTTCCGGAAGATGATGTCTAAGACCGACTTCGAAACATATCATCAAATTTATTTGCTCTACTGATGGTAATTCCGAGAACGTTTTACACGGGTAATTGATTTCTTTAATGAAATATGATGGTTATGAAAGTTACTGGACACAAAGTAATTAAGAATTTTCTGACATTAGTGAACAATACTGTAACATGATTTCCATTACACCAATTTCTGCGAAAGTCGATAGTTATTTCCCTCAACTATTTATGCAGTTCTTGAAAATTTCTTGTAACTATATCACATTTTAACTGTCTTATTCACGAAGATGCATGGAATAAATCGACGCAAGTAAAAGTAATTAAAACAAAATATGCAAAACGTAAATGGTAAGTAGAGCATTTAGTATTTGATCAGAATAAATGTCTGTTAACTCACAAACATCTGTCATAAAATTGGCTGACTATTCGAAATACAGATTCATGATACCGAAAACAGTAGAAACAACTTAAAAATAATACAGAACGTAAAAAGAATATGATTTTTTAAAAAAGGCTTGTGTGTGGTGCTGTTGAAGTTAAAAGATACCGGAAATGACTCTCGATTCCGGCACCTCTTCCATTAGAGTCGCAGGTCAATGAAGGGGGTATGAAGGTCTATTGCAAATGGGGCTACTTTGCTCCTCTTAGGGTGACTTTGCTGTTGTCGTTGGAAGAATTCGTTGGTAGAAAATAAATTCTTCTGAAGAAGTATTATAGGTTTCATCTCAAAATCTCAGTTATTGATGCTAGATTTCATTGTGTTGTACTAATACTGTCTCCAGATTCTTAGTAGTATAGCCTTTGTTATTGGAGTAAACAGGTAAATGTTGGCTCTACGAGTATTTTGCCAGTTAATTCATTGTATATAATATTATATTTCAGTAATTTGTTCCACGTTTTGGGGAGAGTTTGCTCAAAAAAATTTCGAATGTTTTTATGATGAAGCCAACTTGTAAATCACCAGATTCTTAAGTCATGAAAAACCCTAGAGCCATCTGCGAGTGTAACTACGAGATAGTTAAAGCGGCAACTATGAAAGAGTGCGAAAAATGATGGAAGTCGCCTGAACCAATCCAAATCATAAAAATAGACTATAGTAGTCATATTATACTATTTTATATATCATAAGAGGGAGGATGTGACTGGAGAAATCGGCTAACCTAAACTAAACTCTAGTACTTAGCCAGAACACTTTTTAGAATTCGATAATTGGATAGCCTTCTTTGATTTTTTTTTAACTGCTTAACGTCTCTTAACAGCGAGGTCTTTAGAGACGGGAAAGGATGGGGGGGTAAAGAATGGGAAGGAACTCGGCCATGGCCTTTTGATGGAAGCAGTGATTTGGGAAACTATGGAAAACCCAAATCTGGATGCCCGGACGGGGATTCGAACCGGCGTCCTCCCGAATGCGAGGCGAGAACGCTAACCGTTACACCACCACTCTCGGTGCCTTCTTTGAAGACGTTTACTTTGTTTACTGCCTTTTTTAAATCTTAATTACTTACTTAATGTTCGATTTGAAAATGTGTTCAATTTGTAAAATACTGTGCATAAAATTGCGGATGTTTGCGGAAGTTCTATGAATCAGTGAAATTTTTTTTGTTTTTTTTGTTTGACCATAGCATTTTTCAACGAAATAAACTTTTTATTAGTTTATACATTACTCTTGGACCACTTGCATACATTATATGGTTACAATTCGCCAGCCAAGTGTTTTAATGGAAAATTAAAGTATTTCTCTATGTGGAGCAAAGTGTGTAGCACATATGGTAGACTTTGTTCCTCTATTAAAAATTTAAAATACCCAAATCATGAAATAAAATCTATTGGTAATATTCTTCTTTTAAAAAGCCTTTTGAGTTCACATGCTCAAATTTGTATTTTATCATTAACATTAACATCCCGAGAATGCCGGCCTCGGTAGCGTAGGGGCTAGCGTGCTAGCTCCCGCGTGCAGAAGGTCGCCGGTTCGAATCCGGCCGCGGGCATGGATGTTAAGTGTTGTGTGTCTGTGTGAATGTCCTGTGGTGTCTATACTTAGGAATCATAAAACGTACTGGAGAAACTAATTCACACGAAGAGATATCGTAAACACATTGAGCTGGCTGAATGGCTTAGTCGCCGAAAGCCATTTTTTTTTTTTTAAAAAAAAAAACATCCCGAGAATAGTCGTTTCCTGAAAAAAAAAAAAAAAAAAAAAAAAAAATGTTCCTCTGAGAATTCCAGTTGTTTTCAGGGTATGATCATGACATTACCCTTACGGCGCTCATAACTTTTCAAAATTTATTTCCGTGTCGAGATATTTCCAGAAAGACCAGAGTCGTTTCCCCAAAATGTAACCTCCTGTTTGCCTTGTGGGTTAACCTATGTCAATAAATTCTCGAAATATGTGATCAAGAAGTTGGTCTAGTCTTGGTCATAAAGCAGCAAGTGGATATCTGTGGTGTGGTGGCTCAACAGATGGCCACGTGTGCCTCGCTCACCCCCCCCCCCCTCTCCCGACCCGTCAGCAAACGTCGTTTCCGGTCGTATTTCCGGCCCAGCCCACACGCTCACCTCGTTTGTCCGTCCGGAAGGGCCGACACCATTCCCTGCGTACTGGACGGTGAAACTCGGTTGTCCTCCTTTGAGAGCCAGCAAAAAGATCTCTGAAGTAACCAATATTCGCCCGGAATGAAACAAAAAATAAGTATCTGAATCATTCAGTAGGAATGGTAAATATTGGAGGAAGTGTAAGTATGAGCAATATTGAGTTAGAAATAAATCTGTGTCCGATTTCGATTTGTTTTGGAGGTACCGGTGCTGGATGTTATACATAAAGTAAGCAACAGAAAAATATGAAGTGTTTACAAATAATCTATTGAAGTACTTTTTTCATGAAAAAACACACGCATATGTTGCAAAAAATTAATTGAATGACCAAAAATCCCAGCATTTCAATACGCTTTGCAGCTCTTCTGAGTCGTATTGGTGAACCTTTATGAGGGTAGCAGTGTTTACAATGCGAGGTAGTAATTCGTGTCTTGTGTTTACTTTTCTTTGTACACTTCGTTTTTAAACCACCCTCACCCACAAAATACCAATGGGGTAAGGTCCGGCGACCTTGTTGACCATGAAACGTGACCGGCGCGGCCGATCTATCGATCAGGCAATGTTAGGTTTAGATAATTGGTACTGTGCGTGCGTTTTACGTGGATAAAGTACTTAAATAAGTTATTCGTGTGCTCTTCATCATTTTCTGAAGTTTATTTGATGCATAACATTCCAGCAATTGTGTCTCCAAAACGAATGGAAATCGGACACAAGTTTATATGATTTTTTTACTCAATATTGTTCATACTAGCACCTTCTTCAGTATTTAACAATCCTCCTGAATCACCCTATGTTTCGATAGTTTTAAACAGTATTTGAAGATCACTGACAGGAAATATTCAACTATATTTGTGAAAAAATGTTAATCATTACAATCTTGAACTGAAGTAGTTTTCGGAAGCTGGAAATGGATGTTTATTGTTTCGGTATAGAAGAAAATGAGAGTAAGAAACTGAAATGCGAACAACAGACATAAATTAAAGCGCTTAAAACCAGAGGCAGCAGTGAATGTGTGTGGTGAGAGCGGTTACTCTCTGACCTCACATTCGGGAGCACGCGGGTTCGAATTCCCCCGACCATCCAGATTACGGTTTTCCATTGTTTCCATAAATCTCTCCAGGTGAATGCAGGTATGTCTAATGACATCAACGTTGACTAGACGTTAGGGGGCATCCGCAAATTACGTGAGGTGTTTTTCCGGATTTCTGGACCCCCCCTCCCCCCTGGTGAGATTTCGTGAGATCTGGCCGGACCCCCCCTCTGGTGAGATCTGGTCCGTGAGAACCCCCCTAGAAATCGCCCTGGAAACTTTTGTAGACTTTTTTTTTTTTGGTCACACTCTAACTTTTTTGACGAAATACCCTCTTAAAATCGACTTTGCCGCAAATTGTAGACCTTTTTTTTGCTCTACTGTCCCCAAATTTTTCGCAAAATCTCACGTGAGATTTCCGTAGACCCCCCCCTCCCCCTTGGTAAGATCTGGTGAGATTTCGCCGGACCCCCCCCCCCCTATTTCACCTCACGTAATTTATGGATGCCCCCTTATGTCATAGCAAAAACAAAACAAAAACATAATAATAATAATAAAATACACACACAGTGAATGTCTACATTTTTTTATATTTTGTTGGGAATTTCTAGTCGTGCAATTTTATTAGAAAATCATTATTCTATGGAGCCATTCATAAAATATGTTACACGAATTTTAAGATTTTTTTTAATGTCCTCTTAACACCCCCACATCCACTTGCGATTTTATATTTAGACCCTGATTGGTATTTCGTTGCATGCCTCCTATAATAACATTGTACGTAACAAGACCGTCTCGATCCAAAGATATGAACTACAACCATACAAATGTTCCAGTGATTCTAAAATTTCAATTACCTTGCTACTCCACAACTAGTCTACAGAAAGATTCAGAATAACACAAAGAAAGCCGACCGTTGTTTCTCGAACGGCGAATACAGCCAACAGTCGAGATCACATTATAACAATCAGAATTAATACAAAACCATTCACAATCAGCGTAAAACACACGGAAATGAAAGTTAAAGATATTTATTTACAGATATTTACACAGAAAATTATCAACATAAGCCAGTACAAACAGTAGAGAATTTTCCTCCAAACATCGTGGCTCACCTGAAATCTTACAATTACAAACTTTTAATCGATGTTTAATGCATAATACTGTCCTTGATCATATCACATAGCACTGTACACAGTTTCTATCCATAAAACAATGTCCATTTATACAAATTTACAATTAACACATGAAAATTATACAGAACCATAATTAATCAATTCCAACTTGGTATACATAATTTTTCAAATCACATATCATACAAGTGAGCTGGGTCTGCACACTGTTATAACCTGATTAAAACAGCACTTGCAATCTGACATCACGATATTTATGACCACCTCCCCCACTACGCCCTGCCCTCCCCCTACTTCCTCCCTATTTCCCCTTCCACCTCCTGTTCCCCTTGTCAAGACAGGTCATTTTGCGGAAACCTCCACCCTCTTTTAAAGGTATATATACATATTTATATTTTAATTGCGCACACTCCTATGGCAATTTCCCTACACACCCATTTCCCCCCATTCCTGCACCCACCAACATTTGCCCTCTACAAATTTTAACTTTAATTTTTTTCAACGTTTTAGGTAAATTACTCATTATTTCTGTTGGCAAATTATTCCAATCCCTGATAACCTTAACTAAAAAGAGAAATTTCCTACAAACTTGTGTCTGATATCGAGTGCCAGCTTGTGGTCATTGTTATATTTTTCCATCCATGCATTACTTTTAATTCTTACACAATACCTTTTCATGCGCCTTGTACACTCCCATGACCTCTTCACCCTCCTCCTACCTTCCAATAAATCCCATTCCAGCCCTTCTATCATATGTGTTACTGATTGCGTTCTTCGGTAATTTCTAGAAATAATCTAGCAGCTCTTTTTTGTAACCTCTTCACTCCTGCATTCGATATTCAAGATGTGGGTCCCATACTACACTACCATATTCAACAATGGGCCGACAAAAGTTTTGTAACCCAATTCTTTTACTTCTCTAGTACATTCCTCATCACTCTCACCAACAAGTGCAGAATTTTGAAACCTTTTCCTACTACCTGTCCAATGTGTCCTGCCCAGTTAAGCTTGTTATCAAATGTAATGCCAAGATGTTTACATTTCAAGTCTTCAACAAGCAATTCATTCCCCACCTTATAATCATAATTAACCTTTAGTTTTTTATTTGTGTGTCTAATAAGCCGACTCTTCTTTTAATTTATCTTCATCCCATATTTACCAACCCAGATAGATATCCTGTCCAGATCACCCTGCAGCTGGTTACAGTCCTCTATCGTTTTGACCCTTTTATATAGCATTATGTCACATGCAAATATTCTAATTTCTGAAAGCAATCTATCAACACAATTATTTATGAGAATAATGAATATCAGTGGTCCCAATACGCTACCCTGTGGCACTCCAATTTTTATTTCCACTTCTATTCATACTGCATTTACTACCGTTACTTTTTGTTTTCTTCTTTTTAAATTCTTCTACCCAGCAAATCACTTTCTCATGCATTCCTACAGTTTTTACCTTATTTACTACCATTTTATGGTTCACTCTGTAAAAAGACTTTGATAGTTCCAGTGCTACACTATAACGTAAGTTAAGGATGGTACCTAATATTCCTATATGTTGGCCACAAAGTCACTAGATCAGCAGTATAAATCATTCCTGCAATTGTAATCCTGTGTATAAATGTAAAAAAGGAACATACAAACGTTTACGCTTATACGCGTTATGATGTTTTGACGTCATTACTTCTTTTATTGGAAAACTGTAGCACAACTTTCGACGAGTGGCGAAGCTCTCGTATCACAAAGCAGGTGGTACATACCGCGCTGCCGAGCGATGGATTTTGGCAGAGTTATTAGTGTGGGACGGACTTTCGCACCGAGTCACCGCGGCCCGGGGCTACACACACTCACACACAGAGAGAGACACTGTATGTGTATCTTCCAGCCCGAACCGCACAAAGGACGCACTGCCAATGATTAACGCGCTACCGTGCGCCAAATGTGCACAATCACCACGAGCCAGCCAGCGCAGAAACCTCGTCCTCACAAAGGCTTTGAGCCACACAACGATTACGAATATCACTGACTGCCCGCGCTCTCGGATGTGAATATTAATTACATGTCCCAGAGCTCGGTGTACCAGGTGACCATTGTGGTGCCGGCTGGGGTTTTGTTGATCGCTTCCAGCCGCTGCTATCGGTTTAACGCGGTGTGAATTCCATGAAGTGGCTTCGCGCAACTGACAGATATACAACCGTAGACAGGTTGGACATTACGTAGGTAACGTCAAATAGAGAACTTTCCAATTTAAACACTGCGACATTTCGAATGAATTCTCTCCGTACAAGCTTTCTGGAGGACCTGCGATGAATTCAATTCCCGATGTTGCAAAAATGACATCATTAGTCTCGCCTTTTATTTTTTTTGTTTTTTGTTTTGTTTTTATTTATTGCTTTACGCCTCGTCGACAGCTAAGGTCATTAGAGGCGGGATGGGACACGGGACAAGGAACGGGAAGGAATTCGGCCATGGCCTTTTTTATTAAATGAAGCATCCCGGCATTCTCCTGGAGTGATTTTGGGAAGCGATGGAAAACCCAAATCTGGATGCTCGGACGGGAATTCGAAAACGCGTCCTCCCGAATGCGAGGGCAAAATGTTAACCGTATCGAGCGTACAAGCAGGTTCTCCTCTCCATTTTTCTCTTTACCAAAACAAATTTAGTTACTTTCTACTCATTTTTTCAATCCAGATCTCTTTCTTAATTACTTCAATGATGGGAACTATTATTGTAACAAATAATAATACGAATCTCGGAATGACCGCGAAAATAAGATAAGAAAATCAGGGCCACAACCGATTTATTTCTGTACCCATTTTTCCACGAGCGATTAGGGATTTAACAGGGGAGCAAACTTAAAATCCGACAGGAGTAGCTTCAGACAAAGCACTCCGGCCATCCTGATCTGGGTTTTCCATGGTTTTCCCGGATCACTCCAGGCGGATGCTGGGATGGTTCCTCACAATAGCCCATGGGCGTCTTCTGCCATATCCCGTATATCCTGTCCAAACTATTGCCCTTTCGTATAGGTGCAATGAACCCTCCGCTACACACTTTTAGTGGACCGCGGAGTAATAATAATAATAAGAATAAGAATGATATTAATAATAATGCACTCAAATCCAATTATTGCGTATCTTGTCGCAAAGCAAGTCGAAACATAAATCTTCACAAAAGTTTTTTTACTATTAAGACTCTATATTCACATCTTTCAAAACTCTCACACTATCCACTCATACAAGTAGAGGCTTGTGCCTCAGCAGCGCGGTATAACTCTATGCCACGTCTGTACTGTCCGATAATTCAGCGCGTACTCCTACTCTGTACTGCAGCTATGTGAAGACTGTACCGTTCGGGAGCTAGTTAGCGAGCCTTTGCTGCGCCGCAACAACAATTGGTTCCCATATTGTATTTGAATCTTTAATACAAGAAAACAGAAAAATTATAATTAAAAAAAGTCTGCAATTAGAAATATTATTGATCGTGGTGTGGCATGTATGTACACAATGCAGATTTCGGTTGCCTATGAATTCTCGAAATCATTCTATTAAATAAATATAATTTCTTCATAACGGTCATGAACTACTACTTTACAATTTCTCTCCCACAATAATCTCCACGCTGTAACTACCTCGTTGTCCACACACCTAACCTCCATTTTTAAAGTAAAACATCTATAGGCGCGTTAGGCGACGTTTAGACGGGAGTGAATTCTGTGTTCACGAATTCCCGTCACCGGCATGCTATGACGTGTTCCGCGAATGATATGCTCGTTGGACGCTTTTCGAATGGGTAAAATCATATGAGTTCGAGTCACCCAACATATTAATGTTAACAGTATGTCTTTAGCTATAAGTATGACGTGTTGCGCTTGACAGCAGTGAAAGTATAGATTATACTTGTATCTAACATAAAAAATGAATGTTTGTTTGTTTATTTTTGTCAATGTTCTTGATGCAGACACCAACTTCTTATCTAATATTGATGGAGCTTTGAATACAAACTTTAAAACATGTAGAAAAACACTTTACGTTTGATTTAGAAAAATTAAACCCTCTTCTGCTTCACTTCAATTTCTGTCAACGGTGTTCACACAAATCCACAGCTTTTATATGATTTTGACAGTTCTTAACACACGTATACTTCAAACAAGGCGGTCTCGTAACTCAGCGGTTAAGGCGCTTACTTCTGAAAGTTTCTCTCTTTGGTCACGGGTTCAAATCCCGTGGTGAGCATGAATTTTTGGGAGTTGTATTTGATTATATTAGCTACGCCGGGACGTTCCGTAGTTCTAATTCCACCTTAAAATGTAGAAGAGGCATTGGCTTTTCTGCCCCTGACACAATACTTGGTACGTCTCATTCAGGAAGATTCCATCAACCTTCGGGTTAGATTTTTTGTTTTTGAAGTGAGAACATCTTTAGGCGGGTTGGAAATTATTGGATGATAAAATCTTGTGAGTTGGTGTCACCGACATGCTAATGTTAACCGTGTATCTGCTGTGGTCTGGTGGCTCAGTGGTTAGGGTGTCTGAAAGGTCCCCGTTTCGAATCCCAGTCTCGGCAGGGATTTTCATAGACCATTAACCCTACCTTCACCTCTGGCATGGTTTGCTGTGTAATGTGAAATACGCCAGAACGCTTCCGTGGTTCGGATTCTACGTTAAACTGTAGGACCCTTGTACCTGGTGGCAATACCTGAGACAGAGACGGAATGTGCAGCCAATAGAAACCATGTCACCAGGACATTACGACCCCACGGAATTATTATTGTTCAGTATATCGGTACTTATAAGCATGATGTAATGCGCGAATGCTATTCATAGTTTTAAGTTTTCACATGCCGGCCTCGGTAGCGTAGGGGCTAGAGCACTAGCTCCGCGTGCCGAAGGTCGCCGGTTCGAATCCGGCCGCGGTCATGGATGTTGTGTGTTCTGTGTGATTGTCCTGTCCGTCCTGTGGTGTCTATACTTAGTAATCATAACATACTGGAGAAACTATATCACTGGATGAGATATCATAAACACATCGAGCTGGCTGAATGGCTAAGTTGCCGAAGCCATAAAAAAAAAAAGTTTTCACTTCTGTCGGCAGCCCCATTGCCTGTCAATTGGTATTTTTTAATGAGTTCGCTTAATTAAGAGATAGTATTTGAATAGGAACGAATTAACGAATGCAATTTGTTGTTGTAATAATATTTAGCTATGTAGTGCCACATCTACATCCACATTTATACCCTCCAACTCCCATAGATAAATTGCATCACTGTCATAGATGGATTATCTTCAGATAACCTACCTTTTCTATCGTTCTATGGGGTGAAGGTTTAAACTTGACTGAACATACTAGAACCTTTTGCGTATGCAAAAACAGTATACAAAACTGGAAAGCTTTATTTAGATTTGTATTGGGGTAAAACAACCTGCTGCTTGCTGCATGGATTCGATGCAGAAGCCAATTTCACTTATGCACAAACAAATGCCCCGATTGGGAAAAATTTTCGTTATCAACTTGTAGCCGGTGAGGCAGGGTGATGACGTGGCAGTCTGTGTACGCCCCGAGGCAACTAATTAGCAGGCGAGAAGAAGCTGAGCTGACAGCGACGCCACGCCAGCTGACAGGCGCGTCGAAAGAGTTGCCTGACGGCCTTCAGAAGAACTGTCAGCCGGCGAGGAGGTGCGACCGCAAGTACCTTCTCCTCACAATGCTTCCCTCAAAAAGATGTTGCTATCCACAGTGGAGATAAAGGACTGAAATAACGAAAAATTCCCACTTCAAGATTATAGCAGCTGCCTAAGTTTTACTATACCCAGGAATAGTAGTAACTATCGATGCTAACCAAACGCTAACCTTGGTTACTGCGTCTCTCGCGTTGTGACGTCACGCAGCCAGTTTTGGGCTCAGTTTATATCACGATGGATGATGTCACTAATATAGGCTACTATACAGTGAATGTATTAATTCGCGTGTGATTGAAGCTTTGATTTTCTAGTGGCAGTATTAGCGGAATTTGTAGTTAGGTTGAGATGCATCCTGGAACAGAATGACAACTGAAACTTTTTGCTACAGAGTAAAGCACGACGAATTTGTATTGAGCGCAATTTTATAACATTTCAGGATAAAACTGAAACTTTTTGCTACAGCATAAGGTACAAGAAATTGCATTAGGTGTTATTTTATAAGTATTAAGCAACTGGGAATAAATGACCTGCAAGAACACTCGGTTCAATTCGTTATTTCTGACGGGCTTTAACGCTAGTTTTATTCATAACAACCGTCTTTTCGGACGACCGTGATATGTATAACGCCGCCACACTGTTCACTGGGATGTGCGTGTGCCAATCAAATAGGTTGCTCAATGACTAAAACTTATTGCAAAGGCAAGAGTTTTTGATGAATTTTTGTGACCACACTGTTTGAAGTATGTATATATAATGCAGTGTACCGATGAACTGTACCTTCTTTAATTCTTTAAATTTAATTATTATTAAAATAATATTGCTGTCTAGTCAATTACAAACTGAGGGATCGGAATTACTTTGTATAATTACAGAAATCGAGACATCTACATTATACCAGTCACAGGTTTATTTCTATTGAATAACTAATAATCAGAGACTATCAATAATACAAAAAACTAATATTATTATCTTTACTTCCACAGCATGAAATTCTCAGATCGAGACGGAATAAAAAAAAAAAAAAAACAAACACAAGTGAACAATCTATTCATCAATCCTACCGTTCAAGTTCAGTGATGAGTCACATTAGAATACTCTTGCACATATAAACACAATTTCCTAAACTGTGCACGTTTTAATGAAACACTTGTGTGTTTATTTAATTTCTTCCATTCAATCTTGACGATATTTTATCCAATCACAAGACCCAGTCACATGAGGCGGTCACGTGACGCGGTCACCTCGAAGTGCACTGAATGTTTTGTAAACTCCTTTCCTTCGCGCAAACAGAATATCAAAATTAAATGTATCATCACGATACATTACAACATAGACATACCGATTGTGGTTATTAGTAATCAACTGTTATTAATTATTAGTCATGGTATCTGTTACAGGTGAGTCACCCAAACTAGAAATACGTACTGTGATCAGATTTTTTATGGTTGAAAACGTTTTCATTCTAGGAAATTAAAAAAAAAAAGTACAAAAAAGATAAAAATGCCATTTTCATGCAAATCGTTGAAAAATGATGTGATTTGTTCAAGAATGGTCTAACACAGGGTGGCCAACCAAAATGATCTTGCGGGCCACTTTGGAAATGCATCATAACTCCGCGGGTCGCATATAAAATCATATGTTCCCATATTAGATTCAGACCCACTATAGATAATTTTTTGGAGTGAAAATGTAAACATAATGAGTTATTATTATTATTGTGTTTCCTATTATTCTTACATGTAAACATAGATAGTATAACAATAATGATACTCATAATTATGACAGATAATTTTTGAATATATGGAAGCGATGCACAAATAATGTATTTTTTTTAATAAATTGGGTTTCACTACTTTTGCCATTATAAACTAAATATATTTTGTAAAAGTGTGATGAATCTCGTGGGCCAGAAAAATGTGCCAGGCGGGCCGCGGATTGGCCACCCTTGGTCTATCAAATAACACAGGTGACTACCATGTGGGAGGACCGAGCACGTCAACGATATCTGACAGTATTAAGCATATTAGTGACTCGATTCAGTCAAATGGACTGTTGAATAAGTCAGTGGCAGTGTTCAAAGGATCATTACTCAACATCTTGACTGTCGTAAAGTTTGAGCTAGATAAAACGTCCTTTTTTTACCAAACGCATTTTTACTTAGTCTAGAGAACAAACATCCAAAATCAAAGCGAATATCATGTGAGTAAAGATACACCTCTGCTCCACTGCTGATAAGAGTCAAAATTGTTGCATCTGACGATAACTGATGTTCCCTCTAATTTATATATATATAATGAAGGCATTTTATAGTTACATGCCGAAACTGGCAACAATGAAGATATCTACGTGTTGTGAAACCGCCGAACGACTGAGAAAGGTGATTATGATTAAACGACGTGGAAACTTAAAAAGGGAATTGTGTTTCTTAATGAGAATTGAACCCCTCATTCGGGACCGTCTCAACAAAGTGGATAATGCGTTAACATCCTCCCTGCAGCCGTGATCAGTAACCTTGTGATTTTAATATGTTTGAACATACAAAAAATGAAAAGGCGAATCAGAGTTCCGATACTGTACGGTGTCTTTTCGAAGTAGGCTTTTATAAACTTGTACAGAGATCAAAAAGGGCAAAAACGTGTTGTGGGATTATGTAATTAATATAAATTTTTGTCTATTAATATTAAGTGTAAGTAATTTTTGCCCAAATTTCTTAAACTCTATTACTTATGACCACGTGCACCTTACTCTTTCATCGCAATGATTTGAAATCTTGGCACCGCTGGGATTAAAAATTACACTAAGAGAATATCACAAAATATATTATAACAAAACTTCCACGTTTCACAGACAGATTTCAGCCCTTATTACTTTTTTCTTATGGCTTTACGACTCGTCGATGTCGAGGTCATTAGAGGCGGGAAAGAATTGGGGCCAAGGACTGAGAAGGAATTTGGCTATGGAATTTTAAGGAGACCATCCCAGCATTCGCCTGGAGTGATCTGGGGAAACCATAGATAACCCAAATCTGGATGGCCGAACGAATCCTTTACTATTCTCATCCATCACAACGACCAAGGGATGTCCGTCGATAAGGTTTTATAAGCCCTTTACCTCAGCAAAGAAACGAAGTTTCCTTTAAAAAATGGTTTTAATTATTTTTACTACATATGCTCCGTCTTGCAAATAAATAAAAGCCTTTCTTTGTAATACACACTTTTTGTGTATTTTTGTCCAGAATAACCTCAGTGCCAGTTTGCTTACAATTAACACGTTCAGGTACGAAGGCGTTCCATACTACGTTAATTTCAAATAAGGACGAATTACAAGATTCTACTCTTTTCACAGCTTTGTATACTTAATTGCACCACTCGTGTTAGTAATAGTCGAAATTTTTTGGTAAATACGTGTGTTTGTTTTTGGCACAAGGACGTGATTACGAAATGTTTCTACAGAGATAAACACAAACAAAAGCCAATTTAATGCAGAAAAAAATGTGTAGTATCAATCGTCTTTCTAGTAATCATAGGGCAAATCACAATAAAAATAGTTAATGTGGTGACTAAGGGAAAGTCTCCGTTCTTACATAAGGGAAACATACCTGAAATATCTAAATTTAAAAACAGTATCAATGGTGTTTAGAAAAAATGAAATTTCTTCTTTGGTAACATAGAGTCGGGAGTGTTTCCTTGGTTGAATTTTATTACTTGTATTTTTATTTTACGAGAATTTATCTTCAACATCTAATAACTAACTTATTTACATGTGCTTTGAATTTTTGAGGAATAGTTTGGTTAGTAGACATTAGTATCATTAGGCAATTAAAGAAAATGTTAATAATTATATCCTTCTATTACTATTGATTTACTGTTTATGGTTGCTTTCTTCTACACCATGTAGTTAAAACTATACGTAATATCTGGAGATCTTCTTTGGCGATGATGGATGTGTCTGAAAAAAGCCAAGGGATCAGGCTATTTTCTTGAAAGAGATTGCTAAAATAATATCATCTTCACACAGTTATCAGTTTCTGCATGATTTATTGATCTATAAAACGAGGAAAATGTCTAGTTTCATCTAGATTCCTAGACTACCAATAAAAATATCCTACGTTGAAGAATAAATTCCGGTGAAATGAGAAAATATATATAGAATTTTAGGTACGTCAAGTTGATCGCATACTTGCTTGAAATGATATTTCACATAACGAAATAATTTACATTATTTGTGTCTCACTTCATTGATCACTATTATATTTAATAAAAATTCATATTAAGCAACATCGGACAATAAAGTTCCAAAACCCGGCGCAATAGATTTTGTAATAATAAACTGCTCAAATAACATATTTGTTTAATTGAACATTGCAGAACCATATACATTCACATTTCACAGACTGAATTTCTTATCACAGACTGATTGTTGCATCATTAAACGATCAAAAAAAATACCATCTTTATTTTGCTGAAATACACACTGATTAAAGATATATATATTTTGAAGTGACATATTACTTAATTTTCAGGTCATAGCTAATACAGCAAATTCAGAAATATATTCTCTTCTTTTTCCTCATTTCGCACTGTCTGTCTGGGATTTATGTAAAGTATAACAGTTTCTTCTATCAATTACGAATTTTAATATATATTCTAATTAAGAAAAAGCAGATAAAAAGCTTTTAACAATAATCAGAGTGTTATCCATTATTCTCTGTGCTCTTTTAGTAACACTAAATTATGTTCTATAGACTTATTGCTATCCGTACTTCAAGCATGTCCTTTAATTCTAATGATACGATGCACGAAGAAAATTTTTGATGCGGAAAGGAAAATAAATGTAGGCCGTAAATAACAGGGAAAAGAAAAAGATTGCAAAAGCTTAGAGCCAAAGGTTTAAATTGACATAGTGTTAAATTAAATTGATTTGAGGCAGATGTTTGATTAAATTTCGGAAAATGAAAATTAGATAAAGACATAATTTTGAAATAGAATCTTCATATTAAATCTCTTTCTTCTAAATTTTTTAGAGGAAGAAGCAGGAATAAATATATGTTTTAGGTATAAAAGTATACTGTAGTTAAATACGATTGGAATGTTTTCCACTGGTGAGATTGGAACGAAACATCAATGTTAAGAACATATGATTTTAGTTCGATTGTCCAGTAGGCAGTATATACAGCAAAAACACCCTGCGAAAAGATACATTTACAGATTAGCGTTTCGGGCACATCCTAGACAATAACTAGTAGGTAGTAATTAAGCGACATATTTGTGCTTTGTCGTCCGTTACTATGAAAGATTAATTACAAACATTCTTGGGGGACACCTTCCAAATACTTTTCTTTTTTCCTACATGTATAGCGAAATCGTCTCTATCCCACTTTAATAGTTCTAGGTCCCTTCAAGCTCAGCAGAAATTCTACGAATTTGTAGAGTGGGTTCTTAGGGTCAAATCTAGCTCAAGTTCGGATTTCAGCCGGATCAAGTTACGCCTTCATGACCTTTGAGCCTAAGAATTTATATTTTTTCTTATTTCAATTTAATTTCGTATCAGTTTTAGATTCTGCACAACGAATTTTTAAAAAAATTTAAATCGACCTTACGAGATCCAAGAATTATCAGACTAAAGGAATGGCAGAGGCCATAAACATTCATTTTCCCATACAAACTCCATTTTTGTCACTTTTATTTTAGACCCGGGAAAATACCCAATACGTGGTCACGAGTCTATACCTACTGAGATAATTTACAACAGGGTTATACGCTTGGGAAAAAATCTATTAATACTTAAGAAATAAAACGAAAAATAGGTTTTTATTTCCACAACGTACCGTTTCCAAAAGACTAGTTTTATATTTAACGGAACAAAATTCTTTTGTGAAGGACAATTCCCTTCATTTCTACCCGTTTAAAAAGTATGCATTATGATCAGGATGACGTTTGATTGTTCTTGTTGGTTTCCTGCTTTTAGGCAAAACATCAAATAGTATTTTCAAAATGAAAATTTTCCGACTTATGGGACAAACATGTTATTAGTGCGAACATTTCATCTGTTAATTAGATAGAGATTTTATTACAGTCAAAGTTAGTTTATAATGTTCGTGTAGTAGAAACAGCTCTGGTGATATTATTCTGCTCATGCTGCTACTACGAAAATGATTTGATAATACAGAATTAAACCGTAAATAATGTTTTCGGGATCAGGTTAAAACCTTAAAAAACTTAATTTCACAACATTAAGTTGCTGTAAGATGTCTTCGTAGATTAAGTTTTTGCTTCGCTTTTATCCAACATTTTAACAATAATAAAAATTAAATTCCATAGCAGAGTTATGGAATCTAATAAAATGACAATTCTCTTGCGGACAAAGTTTTTTCTAGAAATATTAAAGTGATATTTAGTTATTTATTTTAACTATAAATAGACAAATAAAGAAAATTTATGACTACATAAATAAATACAAGTCAGATTTTTGAAGGCTAAAAAATTATATCTGTTGGAAATAAATTCTTGATCTTTCTTTATTGATAATACGTATATGCAATTGATTTTATGTAAATCTGGTATTGAGAACGTACTTCATTCTCCAAGAAAGTTATTTGTTACAAAATTTGAAACATATATCTCATATAATGTTGGAGGAAAATAAAATGCACAACTAAGATAACTTTAGTGTGTAACAAGGACGATAATCAATCATCCTTGATCCAACTTAGTTCCTGGTGTTATGAATACATAATCTAAACACGCATCTAACAATTTTTGCTGACACAGTGATATGAGTACATTAACTTTATTACTTTTGATATTAGATAATAAAGTTATTCCGTGGTCAAGTTTTTCATGAGCTCATATGGAAATTACATAAGCAAACGTTCTCTCAGAACAACTTTAATGTGAGGAGCGCATAGATATGGCGGAAATATATGTTTATACATGTAATTACGCTTTCTACCACTGCATTATATATTCTCACTTCTGTCTAATACTGAAAAATGTTGACAAATATTGCCGTATCAGTAACAATATGAACGACATTCACAAATCATAAAAGCAAACAACAAAAGTAATTTTACGTACTTTACATTCAGAATTTCTTCACATATATAGTAATTATTAAGAGAAATAAAAGAAATTAATTGTTTTCCTCTGAAACTAAACGATTAGTACTTCATTAAAGATTTTATCTAAAAATAAATTTATATTTACTAATTTTAAAACGAAAATAAGGAAATCTAGTGAAAGCAGAGAAAAATGAAATGCAGTGATTTCTCATAACCATTTATACGGTGTTAATTTTTTTTGATACTAAGCTTGTATGTAGAATATTAGTCTTACCGGGTAGAAGTACAGGTGGACATAAGTGTAACAGAGTTAAAAGCCATATTAATCACATTGAAAACTTGTTCTTGCGATGTTACGATGCTCACGTCCTCTGATCCACATTTTTCGTCATTTCAATCTCAAGTATAATTTCATCACCGCGGCATGGAAAGTCCTGCTGAAATTTGTAGTAAATAAATGTAGGTGATATCGCGAATCTCCTGAACATTCAATGCTAGGCTAAAATGATGATAAATTAGAGTTATAGAGATGTTTGAGAAAGAGGAACACAAGACTTACGCATTGCAATGTAACTTCGCACTTTTTTAACAGTCAGTTCCCCGTAACCACGAAACGTTAAACTATGTTTCTGTTTTAATTGTGGTTTTATATCAATTTGTGTGTCGATACACACATACTAAATTAAATACTATACTCAAACACAAAACAGATCGTTCTCTAAATACCACTTTTAATAATGGATATAGTACTTTATTTACTGATCAGTATCTTAGATAATGATAATTATACATAGATAAAATACTATTTTCACAAGCCTCAATCAAACTTCAAAGATATTGAAATGTTCAGTGTAATACATAATTAAAAATAGATACTATTTTTCCTTTTTTCAGGTATGGTTTTCCCTTCATTACACTCTAGAGATCACTCGTTTGATTAATATTCAAATTTAATTCTTCAGTGACTTACATGATTTATCACAAAGCTCGACCATCGCGAATCACTACACTACTGACCCAAAAGAATTATTTATTTCCGTGGGATATTCCGCTATTATTTACAAATTATTTACTGATCATTCCATGACTTCTCTAATAAGTGAAACTAGTAAATGGAGCAAATACATTGAGCTTACAAAGAGAACAGGGGCAGAATGCATTATATTTGATGAGCAGTGATAATAAATAGTCCAAACCACTTTTTCAATATTGTTAAAAACGATCGGCTACAGTAATATCTTCTCAGGTGAGTTGTCAAATAAATTAACTGGAATGTTACATTCTTCTAGATATAGGTATCTGGAAATAACGAGACAATCATCTTGCCTAGAAAAATGTTATGGATTAAAAAAAAAAAAACTAAATCATAAGTTGGTTAATAATAATTGAATAATAGTAAAAACCGGTGAAGTGCAATTCAAGACTATTACAGTTAGCGGTCCCTACTATAAGAGTTTTCTCCGATGCTGATGTGGTAGGTCAAATGGCTCTAGCTCTGCGCTAACGTCAATGCTCGAAATTCTCGAAAGATTCTTAGCGGACTCCTCTTCATTCCTCCCGAACCCCACGCTGCATCGCCATATTTTCTGCCAGCGCTTTCTTTAAGTTCCGATAGTATTTATCATGAGTAATATGCGCCCAATTCATTAGAATAGAATACAATCTGAATCAGAGCACCTTCAATAAATCAGTATTAATAAGGGCAAATCAGCTACAAAAAAAAAAAAAAAAAAAAAAAAAAAAAAAAAAAAAAAAAAAAAAAAAAAAACACTTGCTTGTTTCCACGAAACTTACGAAATTATATTAGATGGAAGTATTTTTGGTATTTGTGGTGTAAATAAAGAATACGGTAGATTTTGGAAACTAATTTCAGGTTCCTAGCGTAACTTTACAGGAGTGCGCCCCATATACGGATAGGATATTGTAATAATGAGTACCGAACTGTTAATGTAGTGAGTACTATATTTGTAGTTTCTCTTTATGACTTTTGTCTTATTATATTACTACCTTGTTAAATGTGATCTATGGCTGATGAAAGAAAAAAAGAGAGTCTGTCGATATTGTGAGACAGATGAATATATTGAATATCAACTTACGAAAATATTGTTACTGAATGTTAAGAAAGAGTAAATAGTTAGATACCAATTGTATAGATTTATGAATACAAAATTCACGTTTTTTAAAATATATGTGCTGTGTACATACAGATAAATGTGAGTTTTGTTGAATCCTGGAATTTTGACAGCCAGTTGATTAAAGGCTAAATGCTTCGCAGTAAAATCCCTTAAAAAGGCAAACCAAAGAAAATCAATTGACACACATCAAGACAATTAGATCCCTTACACCGATTTGTTGGCTGACGCGGTAACAGAGAAAGTCTGAACCTGACAGCTTTTACGACAACTCACGGCTTTATTTAGAAAGAAAAAAAATACTACTCTTCTGCTAGTCGATCTCTAAGCATCATCGAGTGTGGCTGGTGACCGGTAAGCTATGATCTCACATCCGGGCGGACGCCGGTTCGAATCCTCGTCTGGATTTCGGTTTTCCATCGTATTCCAAATTCATTACAGACGAATGCCAGGGTGGGTTCTTCAAAATACAATGGTCAATTTCCTTCCCGTCCCTTGTCTCCAGCCCTTCCCCCATTCTAATGACCTGGAATTCGACGAGGCGTAATGCCATAAGCACACAAACAAATCTGAACAACGCTAAAACACATGCTGTGATACAGAATTCCTTGCATCTTGCCATTTCTTTTGATGGGACCCGATATTTAAGAGGTGGAGGCATGTAACACGAACAGACAATAGTGTGGAATCCTAACATGAACTATTCCGTTGCAGCGTGTAAGATAATTCACAAATATTATATAAGTTACATATATTACACACATTCATTATTACAATTTTCATATAAACAAAGTCGACATGTGCTGTTTCACGTGGGCGAATTGGTTCCAAATTGGATAAAAAGAAGGAAAAAGATACATTTTATTTTAGTCAACAAAACCAAATGATTCAAACGGGAGGAGGTGTGTCTACCACGGACTGTGTGAGTCAGTGTTTGTGAAGTCGTGTTGTGTGAGAGCGCGTGTTGGCTCTCGGCGGGGACACGCGCCGTCGTCAAGAGGCTCTGAGCATCCATCCGAGGCGAGGGCGCTCTTGTTGGCTTTTAATGTCCCCAACAAGCTCCCGCGCTAACTCGGATATCGAGAGGAGGCAGCTGAAATGAGGACTACTCACAAGATTCAGCTAGAAAGTCATATCCATCCACAGCTTCCAGACCCTTGTGGGCTCTGCATCTCCTTTTTCGTTTCTCTTCCGTTACCACCTTTATCCAATTCTCTCTTCTCATCCATCCGTCTGTTGGACTTCCTCTATGCCGTTTATGTTGCATATTCATTTCATGCACACTTCCCCTCCAATAAAAGTGAAGCACCCAGAAGGGAGAAGAAAACAAAATCAAGTCAAATTTACAAAAAAAATAAAAAAAATAAAAAAATTAGCGGGCATGAGCCCAGTTATCATGTGTGATGTTGCTCTCCCACTTGCATGGTGCATGCACTGATTCGGTTGTGAAGGGTGTCATAAAGACGCTGTATCCTCTCCTGAGGCAAGCTGGCCCATAACTGTTCTAACTCTTTCCTTATAATTTGGTTACTGGGCGAATGAGACACAGTTGGTGTTCTATCTGGCACAGATTCTGTACCCCCAATTGTGTCTATTATCATTTGAGCTTTGCCTTCTCTGTCCCTTTCCTACAAGCATTCATCTTAAACTGTCTCCATAATCTTCTCATTGCATATCCTGTCCAGTATTTTAAACTCTGATCCTGTCTTTGAGACATTACGTTTCACTCGACTTTTTCTCACTAGTATTCCACTTCTTCACGGTCTAGCTTTCGGCTGCCTACCTAAGACTAGGAAGACGATACTGTTGATACATTCTCTGTGGCTCATTTGTGTCCAAAAGTAGTTTACTGATACACTTTAAAAAAAAGAAAAATCTTCTTGCATCCTTCTTTCACTTTTATCTCGATTGATTTTTTTTTCAAACTTTCTCCATTACTTTTCCCAGGTAGTTTGTTATGCCATCTCATTACAATTGTTCAACTCTGGTCCTTTCTGGTTGTTTTACACGCTTTTCTTTGTACGAAATTTAATGCCATATTTTCGCACAGTATCTGTCCATACCCCTGATTTCCAACTGACCTCTTTTTCAAAAACCCCTCAGATCATTAGGTCATCCGTAATTGCCATAATCTAGAAGAATCGTTCAGATATTAAATTAATGTACTGTTATTTCCAGGCCGTTGTAGTCAAATCAGTGGTACTGAGTTATGAGCATATCCCTGATAATATGAATGTAAATATTAGGCATTTTTCATATAAAAAATCTTACAAATGTTATAATCACCGGTTGGTAATGTCCCGGCACTAAAAGCACATCTGATTGGGCTGGCGGAGATGCAACGTCCATATTCTGGCCACGAGGACCATTGAAAAGAATAAGGATCTCTCCAATTCCCATAATACAAGACACATGGAAATGGAAAAGAGAATGTAGATTTATAAATACTAGAAATTATTCTTTAGATGCTGATATAAATGGTATTTCTTGTTCATTCCCATGAGGCTTGTAATATGGGAATAGAAGAGTCCGTGCAACCTTACAGGTCCGTGGTTTTAGGAATGAAAATAGTGGAAGAGTTTAATCTAGAAAGTATATTCAAAATATCGAAATTAATGGCTGTTCTACTTCAGGCTGTTGAGATAAATGATTGGAAGTAGCAGAGGTGAAACTTCCCAATCCCTTCGCGAAGAAAACGTGGCGAATTGTCACCATCATGGTTGGTGGCTTAATTTTTAGAAAAAAACATGTTGGTTACTAATTTGACAGTAGGTTTAGTATAAAGTGTGGAAAAAGGCGGCTATCTCTCACTTGGATTAATAATTAAGTAAAAAACGAGAATATTCAATATCAATGATCAGAACTGACTTTAAAAACCATGCACAATGATTTGGTACCCAAATAAAAAAAGTTTCTAACAAATGTTTCACGCTTCATTTCTTATTTCATCTAACATATTACAATTTTGAATGCCTTATTCCATTCCCTTATTTCCGTACAAAACACTTTATTTTGATGTTTCTACTGGTATTGTTCGCCATTATGGACCACTTGTTCCAGAAATTTTTGTAGAGTCATCTATCTTCTATCTATATCTATAAAACCAAAACGGGTATATTTGTGCCAGAAAAACTCGAAATCTACTTCGAAGATTTCGATGGGGGTTTCACTGTTTTAAAGCTTAGAATATCAACTGAGTTGTCTGGCATGTCTTAAGCTTCTACGTTACATTTCGCCAGAACATTAAATGAAATTCTGAACGAATCGTGAGGAATACCACAGATTGAACCGCTAGATGCAGCATGCTTCGCACTAAACACACAATTACAATAATCTCTGACCACAGCCTTTAATGAAAGCAATAAGATAACTTTACAATAATAACTATTTTTCACATTAAACAAACCTTGAAGTATTCTTTCCTTTAATTCGGGATATTCAATTTTTAAACGCCAGAGATAGCCGTAAAAACAACAGAGATTTTCTTTAACCACGATCTTTGGCAGTAGGCTTACAACTATATTGTCTCTGGCCATCAGCATTAGTCTTCTATTTGAATAAAACCATTTATTTACGATAATATTATTCTGGATTCATTTATGATATTTGTATAAAAGGCTGAATCTGCGGAGATAAAGTATCTGGTGTTTCGAGCAAAAAGTATATCCATTCACTTCGAAATTGAATCAAATGTGAGTTTCTAACATAACCCAGCGTTGTTTAGTAATGTAGTAATACAATTTCTTAACCAAATTAATAAAACTTGATACACATTAATCTTTTCTGACGAATGAAATTATGTACGTGCAAATAAACTTCAACCCACCCGTTTCTTGGTAGCGGGCGTGTGAATCTAGGTTTGCTTTAATTCCGAAAAAAAGTTGGCGCAAACTTTATGAATCTTTGTGCAAATGTTTCTCATTGCGGGAATAAAAATAGCGTACGGGTAAATTTACGACAATTATACCATGCAACGCCGGGAACTCCACTAGTTAAAAATAAAAACACAGTCGTAAAGTATCTGAAAATGAGATATTAATTCTAATTTTTGATCCCCCATAAAGGAAGAGATAGTAATAATTTCTAGCTAAATTTAACATAGTAACCTCGCTCTCCAGAAGCACAAAAAACTGAAAACACATATCTGTAATTTCCGAAAATTTATTTGCCTAATACTCTCACACGTATAAAATTTGAAAACACGTTTCTTTTAAACCGAAACAACTTTGCTGAATATTAGAACCAACCACTTCCAGTGCAGTACTCATTTTATACAGTCTAAATAGTTTTTACTTGATATTTGTACTAGTCTTTCATCAGCATTTTCGCGTTAGTCTCCAAACTAAAAGACATACAACACAAACAGCGCTCTGTGTAGAACGAGGACAAAAAGTCGTCTAGAATCAGCAGACGGATTATAAATACTCGCTTCGTTTCGTTCGTGACAAACATCAGTGGCTAACGGAGAAGTAAAGCCTCTGTAAGCTTTGCATTGAGATGAAAATTTGTGTGCGTAGAATTAAAATGTGTTTGTCTTGCATCAAAATGCAACAAAATAAAATACGGTATTAGTACAGCTTATTACTAAGTACTATGCAGCATAGAAATGGGAATTTACTCGTTAAAATTTATGGTTGTGCAAGAATATTATACTTCCCTTTAACAACTCTCATATCCTACGAAAGAAATAATAAAAGTACAGACAATCTCTCTTAGGCAAAACACATAGCGTGGGTTGTCGAAGGTAGAGATCTTTGTTTCCCTCAATGCCCTTCCCATTAGCAGTACTAATTTCACAGAGTTTGACTGAGAACCCTGTACCGTTTCGATGAAAAATTGGCGGTTGCAACCCACGATGTCAATTTTCTTTCCATTTTGGAATTGATATGCTTGTTGGTTAAATTACGTTACCGAAAATAACGTTATGATATATTTATCTGCGATAAATTGGCAGTAGTAAAAGTTAAATTCTTCAGTGACCCAACCTACAAATTGATTCTGCTCTCAGTATTATCTTCGTATTCGAAGATTGGATACGTTCATTTTATTCTTCTGATCATTTATTAGTGGGATTAAACGTTCTACCGTAAGCCACAAGTAAGTAAAAGATTGTAGATTAATTAACATAAAACCTTAAATACCATATATTCGTCAGTTTAATTTGAAATCAATTCATTAATTTCAAGAACTTCATGATCCAAATAGAAATTAGTTGGAATCGGTATCCTTAAAACATCCATAGAATAATTCATGAAAATATTAAACTTATATTCATAAATTCTAACTTAAACCAATTAAAAAAATAATATACTCGATAGTAAATTGAATAAATAATAGTGTCTGTATTAGGACGAAGAAATTAGCTTTTTTGTGCTTGCTGTTTTTCCACTCTTCGAATTCAAGATCATTCTAGACCGAAGAGAATTAAGAAAGTGGGTTACCATCCCGGCATTCGGAAGTGAGCGATTACAGTAAACCAAAATTTGGACCAGGTGTCGAACCCGCGTCCCAATGAATGACAGGCCGTATATTGTTTATGGCAAGCTGTACTTTACAACGTGACGAATATACCTGCCCTCTAGCTGCGATTTTTTTTTTTTCCAGATTGCACATCACAACTTCCGCGTTGATTAATCTCTTTACTGGCAAAATTTTAGATTCCGCTGATGCATTGACGGTGTAATGATCATAATAACTCTTTGAAGTGAGTTACTAGTAAACTCTTAGAATTTCCTTAACACTGCACCGCGTTTGATTAAATCAAACTTACAAGCAGTCTCCGACCACTTTGTCATCAGGTGAAAATTTACAGATCCTGTTTCCGAATTTAAAAGAATATTGTGAATCAAAGCACACATACAAAGAATATTTGTAAAATAGAGTTTCTTTCGCTCATCCTGAAATTCACATTCTACAAGGCATAAAATTTTATCCTTCCGTAAATAATTGTGCTAAATACATGATGATAAAATTATGTTATCAATTAATCCTAAAGCAGAATTAATGTTTATATAATAAATTCGAAATCTTTGAGCCCTAAAATATCAAAAGCATTTCCCGCCACTCGTCTCGCACGGTATAGTCAGTAGTTAGCATTGTTTATTTTTTCTTGATCTGTATGCGCTTGAAACTCTGGATGCACCGTGAACCATCCTCTTTTTGATCTCGATTTATTTTTAGGCTCTTGATCCAAAATCATTGGGATTTAATTGACGTTGGGGTAGAAAACGGCATTGTTCACTATGAGCAACTGAAATAAAATGGCCTCGTATACGACTTGATCTGAGCTGACCTGACCGCTAGTGTGAATGCTATCCTGGATCGTGAGCTGAGCTGATCTGAGCTGCACTGAGCTGACCTGACCTGACCGCTAGTGTGAATGGGCCTTAAAGCACTGCTTACAATATAAATTCAGAAAATTCAGGCAGGGCTGCTCCTCTGACTTAACCTATCCAGCCAATATTTCTTTGGTAGTTTATCCGTCATTAAAAACACAAATTTCGCGTGGACGAAGTCACGGGTGCAGCTATATATACACATATATATATAGATTTCGCATCGTAAACAAAACCTACGTTATACCACCGCTTTGAAACTTGCGGAGGTGGATATACGATTTCATGTGGAAGTTCTGCAGAGAAAGAACTTTGTCACAACCCTAATTAGTTCCACCATATCTTACAACTGTCACTGAAACTAACTAAATATCGGTTCTTTTGAGACGATGATGACGTCTCCTCCGCTCGAGGACGCCACTGTATTAAAGATTTGATTGCGATTCTGGGGGTGCGATTTGTTTTGTGAGCCACGCCTGCACTCTACTGACTGTGCGCCAGTGTTTGCTTGTCGCCTCCCCTGCGCTGCTCTCACGGGTCTTGTTTTGGCAGGACGCGTGACCGCGGATGGTCCTCTGCAGAGACACTGTGCGCTCACGCACCGCCGCCTCCGAATGGAGAGCAGATGGCCACGCCGCCGCCTCACTATCGATTCGCTGCGACTGCTTTTGTTGCGTCGAGACCGCTTGCGAATCAAAGCGAGTAGCGCTGGCTCCCACCTACGGTGTCCGTGTCACACCACTTCTTCTGCAACGAAGCAGAGCGTATCACGAACAGCGGTCCTGCAGAGTTTTAAGTTGTTAGTGTGACGCTGCGTTACGGCATCACCTAACGGGTCGCACTTTCATGCGCCGAATGCTCGTGTTTAAGGCATTCGAGCCGCGGGCCGAGTGGGAAGATTGTGGCTGATTACAGACCTTGGTGTGTGCCGCCAGTAGGTGTAAAACGATCCAGGCACGAGATGGGCCAAACAAGCCGCCGCACCTGACGAATAGTAATCTAAAAACGTTTGCGGCTAGAGTAATAATAATCTCTTTACAAGAATGTTTTCTAGCGGTTTTCTGATTCAGTGGTAGCGTTTTAACAGGCGCCTTAGTTTTAACTGTGATTCGATGGGGACGCTTCTTGGGGTGGATTCTAGGGCGGGCATAGGCAGAGATGGAGCTAGGGTTGCCAACTTTTCAGATTTCCACGGCCGGACAATTGCCAACATTTCAGATCTCCATGTCCGGACAAAAGCCCATTGAGGGGTGGGGGGTGGAAGGGGTATGTATGTTAGAAAAAGTAAAATTTACAGAGCAATTCGTTTATTATTTTTTTAAATTAATTGTTCTTATAACAATTGCGAACTAAAAAAATAAGAAAAAATATTGTTTGGAATAACAATCACAAATATTTAATGAAATTAATAATGCAATAAAATGATTATTATTCTATTATTACGTCAACAAAACCTCTGCAGAAGAAACAGTGTCTTCTTCAGCACAACCATTTAAAAATGGTTAAAACTGCTGTTTTAAATGTAGATTTTGTTTTCCTCACATGTCCTTCTGTACTCGCATGACGTTTTATTGCTTTTATACCGTCAAAGTTTACAGTAAAATTCATTTTACACAGTTGACAATATGTGACGGAATCGTTTTCTTTACGTCACCACGTTTTAAATTCGTCATTTGAGAGCCACTCATCTCTGAAACAACAACATTTCCGCACTTTCATCGGCAAATCACTCATTATGTTTATGTAACGTGCCGGGTAGGTTACTGAGACAATAAACCTATCGCTTCACTACAATCATATATGTGACAAACTGTTGTCAATTTTTTAAGACAAGAGTGAAACAGTTGAATAAACTTCAGCGGGAGGGGAATAAGGAGCGAGACGACCTTGTTTATTTCCATAATTTTTGAAATTTCGTAATAACCGGACATTTTGTGTTCGGTAGCCTGTAGTGAATCGGACATGGACAAATCGCATTAGAACCGGATAGTCCGGCCGAAAACCGGACGGTTGGCAACCCTAGACGGAACACGTGACAGTTTGAAATTCTGTCACTGAATCATTAAAACCACAAGTCGACATGATTACCAGATATTAATCAAAATGTTAAACTTAAATTTTGTTTAACAAAAATCTTTTTTACGGCTTTGCGCCACGTCGACGTCGAGGTCATTAGAGACAGGAAATGACTAAAGGAAAGGAACAGAAAGGTATTAGGCCATTTCATTTTGAAAGCATCAACTTGGCATTCATCTGGAGTGATTTAGAGAAAGCATGGAAATCGAAATATGGATAGACGGACAGGGATTCGAACCCACGTCCTGCTAAATGCGATACCATAGCGTTGCTTCTCACCCGCCATACTTGTTTAACAAATACCAGGCCATATTCAGCTAAGGTGATTATTGACGTGAAATATACCACCGTGAGCGTCATATTAATTTTTAGCGTTCTGTAACATAACAACAATACAAAATAACCAGGTTGTTTGTTAGTAATTTATTACATTTGCCTTAGTATTTTTTCAGCTCATGTTCTTTTAAACATTATGAGCTCCGAAACTAAGATACAAGCAGAACTCATTGCTTGACTATGGTGCGGCACGAAACTATTAGCGTGTGCTGGCTACGGCAACAGTTCTTTCTTAAATAACTCTTGGTAATGGAACTATGATTTCCTAATAGGTCACCAATTTTGTAGATGAGTTTGATACAAATAAAGCTATTTGATACAAAAAATCTTAGTGAACATTAAAAATAAAATATGACAATGCGGATGTAATATGTAAGTTATTATTACTTGTTTGGCCTTTACGCAAGCTAGCAGTTTTTAATGACCATATATTCTAAGCGATGAATGTGAGTGCCCCAATGGATTGTTCGGCAACCAACTGACAATTGACTAAGAATTGCCGCAGAGTTGGAATGAAAATGTGAGAGGCGTTAAAATTTAATTTGTAATTTAACATTCATTAGCAAAGCAACTATCATATATAAAAACAGTCTACCTGAATTTTAGTTTACAAGGATACCCGTTTCTTTTTTTTTTTTTTTTTTTGCGAAATGCAGTAATGGTGCACTTTTACATTCTTGGATACTCTTCCGCTGCAGGGACATTGGTGCAAGAAATAATGCTACATACTGGTTACTGAACAATAATAATAATGGCAAGAAGTGCATAAGCTACCCTAGCCCTGGTTTTTGGGTGGACATGGCTTCAAAATCCATGTTTTCCATTGTTTCCAGAAATCATTCCAAGTGAATGCGGGTTGATTCCTTCAAAATTGCCATGACCTAATTCCTTCCTGTCCCTCGCCATCCATTCTCTCCCGGCCCTAATAATATCGACGTCTAGCCCGTAGTAAAAAAAAGAATGTATAATTTAGTTGTTAGTGTCTGCTAGAGTCTTCATGTTTGCGAAGGAGCAGAGAACCTCTGTAGCGGTGTAGAATACCTTTGTTGTATGAGTGTAATGACAGTGAAAACTTCAAAGAATAAAATTAACAGGAAAAAACCGTTTAGTAGCAGTAATCGTTCGTTAATACATATCCTAAAGCACATTTACTTTTGTTAAAATTTTAGCTTAAATCTGAAAAAAAAAAATACTCGCACACATAATATCGTAATTGTCATTTAAGAGTACTAATGCAGATCACAGTATTATTGAAATTTATAAAATGTGGCTGAAGTAACGATACTGCTAATATGGCCTAATGTAATAAATATAAACTGGGTAAGGAAATCCTTCGTGTACCATGTTGTGGCGTGGAAAAATGGCTGTAACTGTTTGGAGAATTTCCATAATACCACTGGAATTGCTTACAGATGGTGATTTCAAATCATGTCGCTTACTTACTGATGTAACGTTCCTCGTGTTACATGCTGTACTGCGCAATATCATTTGTCATGTTGGTCCAGAGTTTATTACATCCTAACAACAAACTCTACATCTCTAAAATTGTTGCTTGGAATTGCACGAAACGCAATAGTACTCAATATCTCTGCAATACGTAACCTCACTTAAAGAGGCAATATCGTAAACTCGTGAAGAACAGTTCATTTAGTTAGCGAGACAGGTGAAACTACCTTCATTCGCATGACGTAATAACGTTCATAACATAAAATCAGAACAAATTAAATATTAAAATTCTTATGTTATACCATTGAATATACTGTATGTTGTCAACTAGGTCCAGGGTCGCATTTGGGAGGACACCGGTTTGAATCCCCGTCCAGGTATCCAGATTTGGGTTTTCATTGGTTTCCCCAAATCACTCCAGGTGAATACCAGGGTGCTTCCTTCAAAAGGCCATGGCCGAATTCCTTTCCATTCCTTGTCCCCATTCCTATCCCGTCTATATTGACCTCGACGTCGACGAGGCGTAAAGACATAACGAAAGAAAAGTGGTCCAGGGAGCGATACAACCTAACTACAAACTCCGCTCACACAATCCATTTAGCTATAGCATTATAGATATTCTTTTTTTAATAATCAAGTGAGAGCTTCTGCCGCACGCTAAAAATTCCGAACTCAATGAAAAAGTTATTTTGTAAAAACTTTTTAGAAAAAAAAATATTTTTGGAACTGGATTTTTTTATTTAATTTTTGCGTTACTATTACCTTGTTTATGAAATTTTATGTGAAAAAAGAAAATAGTTATCAACTGAAGAATGAAATTTGCTAAAATTACTCATTTAATTTTTTTACGAAAAATATAAACTACAAAACGATTACCGTAAACTACGAAAGAATTTTTTGACCATTTATTTCTGAAATAATGGAAGAATATGATGTTTATCTTTTTCACCAGTAACTCGTACAAATCGTTAAATAATAGTTTAAAAAAATTAATCGTTTTCAGAGGCGCAGGGTTGCCAGCTTTCATTAGATACTCAACCTTCAGCCATAATTTTCATCCCCATGATTTTCTTAAATTTTAAATTGTAATCTTGATTCGAGCATAAGGTATTTTGGAGATGTTGTGTCAAGTGAGAGCACACAATATTCTTTATTTATATTCTGGCAACAATTCAGAGTGCACGACACTGCGACAATCAAAGAAAACAGTCAACATCACCTTCACTTTTCATCGATTTGGACGTGGTTTTATCGGTTTCGGCTCAGTTGGAAGACGCCATTCCGAAGATTCTTGACCCATCTCTCATCACCAGTTACAATGCGTTTTATGTATGTTGTTACATGACGCGCTGTCACCACGTTACAAGGTGCATTTTTATTATATATGTCATAATGTTAGAGTAATTTACATAAATCTTGGGCGACCACCGAAATAGATTTTTGTTGTAATTTTAAAAAGTACGCAAGATTCCAAGTGAGGACTGTAATGAAATGGTGAACATACAGTGTATCTTGGTAAAGCGAATACGTATTAAAGAGTTATTGAGCTGCGTAGGCTTGAAGCTAATCGTGGTCTTCCCGAACCATGGCGACAGGGAGTCGCGGATCTGGGGTTTTGCCGGCCCACACATTCTGCTCCCTGGGGACGGGTGGTTAACAGGGTTACTCACCTGGCGGGAAATGCCTGCCGCCCGACACCCGAATGTGCTCTCACCCCGGCGAACTTAGCCGAATATGTCCGACCTCTGTGATATGAGCGGGGCAAATCAGATATCGGGTGACATTAGGTGCCGACCTGAAGATCCAATCCAAATGAGCGTATAACTTAAAATCCTTGGAATTTCTGTTATATGTGAGCTTCGAGACTACAAGGGGCGGAGCGAGAAGTTTTCCTCGTGGACCGAAGAGCGAGGAGCTGGAAATTCTACATTCGATTCTATGCGAGTCTAGTCTGAGGTGGACTTGGAAAGTTGGCTTCTCTCGCCATCTGCCGCTGTACGACTTCTGGCGGCCGGCTTGCTGGAGCAGGCTTATCACGGTGACACCGCCAGTAATGCGATGATGCGCATTAACAGACAGGACGTGTCTGTAGCCGCCGTGTGAGATAATCTCACATACCGTGGGTCATCTCCGGTCACCGCAGACATCAGACGCAGAACTACAATGGTAACTCATTACGACCAAGCCATCTGATTGTGCATTCCATGAAACAGAACCCTTAAACGACTTTGAGAGGATAGATCCATGTTCTCATTTTGTAATTGTAAAAACCCCTGAGCTAGCGGCATAATTTGCCAGAACTAGTTATTTTCGAATGATATATTGTTCATTCGTGGCGCCCATGATTTTCTTTTTAACTGTAAAGTCACAGTATTATGATACCTTTGTCTGAGGTCGTCATAACTTGTATTTTTCATTGTTTCCAATTGTCATTATTTCTTGCATTTTGATTCTGAGATATATTTAAAAGTAAATATACAATTGTTTGCTTGCTCATGACGGCTGATTGTACCTCTGAGCGTTGCTTTTATGATTTTGCCGATTTGTGTTAATGTTAACGGTAAATTCGCTCAGACTTGTAATCGCCAGTGATAAGAAAATAAATGTAACATTGTGACAATTTTCCTAAATTCCAACTAACGTCGAGATACTTGCTAAATTAATAAATTTTCACTCCTTCATAAAAATTAAAATTAAAAATCCCCTTTTATTAATCATAAAGGTATGAAAGATAATTGTAACGTGGCTTGCCCACCAAGGCATCCACTACAATGTGGAGTCGGAATCGACTCGTTCTAGCATGTCTTCAGCGACCTCTACGCGATTAAGTTTTTGACGAAAATTCGGTCTTACGGAAAGAGTCGATTGGCAACGCGTTTCATGCCCAAACAAACGTTTAAAATGGTACGAATTCATTCGTGAGACAGAGAAAGTGCAGTGGCTACTCTCTAAAACTTAAATGACGATTTTCAGTCACCATTTCCTTCACTTTAGCTATGTTAATTTCAGTTGAAGACGTTATGGCCGACCAGGCAAATCTTCCATCACATCTCGACCGCTTTTGAATTCACTGCACCACTTATATGCACGTGTTTTTGATAAAGTCGATTCACCTTAAACCTTCCGTAACATTTTCAGCGGTTTGTCACACGAAATTCCATTTACAATTCAAAATCAGGGACAAATTTTTTGTTCCATATTTTTATCTATTGTAAAATTAGCCAAGAACACTTGAGATTAGCTGACAACAATGAGCACTGTAAACAAACTAAACGACAGATATCGCTCAAACTCAGCGTTACTGTAGAGGACAGTTGTGCCAACTTCGCTAGAAAAAGAATTTTGACAATCCCTTTAAGGGGATATGTTCAATTATCAGGTTTCAAAAAATGATTTTTTTCTTTGGATTCACAAAAATAGTTTTTACTTTTGACTTCATGTTGGTGAAAAAATTATTTAAATATCTTTGATAGTGTGGGATTTATGCGTGATTAAGCAAAGTCCTGCACGATTTACAACCATTTAAATCTTACTGCGCTTGAAAGTAATCCAAATCTTTAACCTTAAATATCTCAAAACAGTAATTCATCAATTGATTAGAAAGATAACTTTTTTCCACATTTTTTTCAAATTTGCAGGACATGTTCTACATACTAATTAATATAGTCCCTACCATTAATGTTTATGCAGCTTTTCACAAATGGAAAATATCCCCATATGTTTATTATTATTTTTTTTTTTAAAAAGCAAGAATTATAATTTCTTTAAATTTTTTTTTATTAACAACAAATATAAATGTTAAATGTGTTATAATATTGGTTTAACTAATTTCCCGAATATTAGTTGCAAGATTTAAAAAAGATTTCTGCAAAATTTCAAATATTATGCTTTCTATCATTAAAGACCTTAATGACGACATATTTTTAATTATCAGTTTGAATGATCCATTAATATATTGCTAAATAATATTTTTATTTTAAATATCAATTTTTATATATAACTATAATAGTTCTATGGAGCTACGAAATTTGAACCCTCAAATTTAAATTGATTTGGAGAAAATGAAATTTCAATTTCTACAAATATTTTTATGTATTAGGTGTACCCCCTTAAACGGGCTTTTTAAATGATCAATTATTGGTTCTTTCTCGACAGAACCTACCTGGTCTGCTGCAAGGATTCCTAGAAAAATAATAATCTAGTATTTGATGCTAAAAATTAATTTTTTTTAAGTTAATTGATTAAGAAGTTAGGGGGCGTCCATAAATTAAGTGAGGTGAAATAGGGGGAAGGGGGGGTCCGGCGAAATCTCACCAAGGGGGAGAGGGGGGGGGTCAACGGAAATCTCACGTGTGGTTTTATAAATTTTTGTTGGACTGTAGAACTAAAAAAAAAAAGTTAAGGAACCTGTTTTGGAAGGGTGACACCTAAAAAAAGGTCTCAAAAAGTCTCGAGGGCGATTTATAGGGGGGACCAGATCTCACTAGAGAGAGGGGGAGGGGTCGGACCAGATCTCACAAAATCTCACCAGAAAGGGGGGGGGGGGAAACACCTAATATATGGCTGCGCCCTTATGACGCGTGACAGACGTACAAATAAGAGATGCGATAAAGATTACTTCTGTGATTCAAAAGATATGGAACCGTAAAAATAAAAGAAAAAGAATGAGTGGTACTGGATAGGCAGAAGACAGCCGGTGTTGGCCATGGCGAAGGTCTGGAGTTGTGCGCGCGGGCGGCGCCGCGGCGACCCTGCGCTGGGCGCCAGTAATTACGACGGTCGTTATTTTTGCAGCAGCCGCCGACGGTTTTCTTTTAATTACTGCCGAATAATGAGAATTTGAGTGCCGTAATTGTTCGCATGTTAATTGTGCCCGCGCGACCGTGGCGGCCCTTTGTGCTAATCTGTTGTTCTTGCGCGGCTGTTTGTCTTGCGGGCTAGCTGCGCGGCTCGCCTCGCCACGCTGGCTTGCGCGAGCCATCGCGCTGATTGACTCGTCGGCATCCATTCACCCGGTGGACATACCACTAAACTTCGACATCCTGAGGCGTCTGGTACTACCTGGCGCTGTCCCTTCTTGATCCCTACGCACTAATCTCTTCATCCCAAATCGCAATCCGCTAGAGCTTTTTTTTTTACGTTTGCAGGGCTTCATTTGGGTTCGCATAAACATTTTTTTAATTTTTTTAATGAAGAACTTATACATTAAGTATTCTAAACAGGTTTTATCAGATATACACCAGAAAATGCATATGTATATGTATTTAATTACATGTATAATTCTGCATGAATCTGCTACTATATCATTTCGTCAGCTCACTCAACTCAATGTCCATTGGCTGGGAAACGATGTGCACAATTTAACAGCCAACCAACTGCTATGAAATTAATAAATTAATTACCAGAATACATTCAGTAAGTTTTCTTTACGTAGTATGTAAATTCTTTTTAGAAAGTAGAACTACTTTTCAGTAACATGTATCTTATGAAAGAAACATAAAAAAACATTATTCATGACGTCTGCTGTAACATCGTATGCCCATTGTCATTCTGGCGTTAGCTAAATTTCGGTTTAACCATATGACCAAAATTTGTAGATTAAGGTTTATTCGCTTTTTATGTATTTTACTGATCAACTTCGTTAATGGACATTTTAGTTTTCACTACACATGGGTTATTAGGTTATTTAAAATGGGCATCAGACTTCAAATATGTTACTTAACGAGTATTCTGGCAATTCATTCTTTGGAGTTGTTCAGCTATTAAGTAATGTTCATAATCTGGATCTGTAGTAAGTTCTCTGGCAGCTACGACCATGATGACCAACGATTACATTATGAAAGTTTGCCCAGCTTCAATCAAAACAACAAGATGCTTTCGAATCAATTGTTGCTGCGATGGATGATCGAGCTCCCTTTAAATTATAAAAATTCTTCGAATTTTGGAGAGTGAATCTTTATGGTATAAGTAAATACTACATTTAAGTTTTTAATTTCAGCCAGTTAGAATCAAGCAACCAGGATATTTAAAAAACAGCAATTGTCTCTGCCTGTGTTTAATGTGTCTATTAATACTTCTTAGTGGCTCAAGCTAAAGAGATTTTATTCAAATATTTCATAGTGAATCATCAGGGTGAAACACAGGTCAAATTTGTATTTGGCCAGATTAAGTCAACCTGTTATAACCTTCCATCCTCAAAACGGGAACTATCCTAAATCCGTGAACATATACACAGAAAACTCTCACGGTCTTACACTAGTAACTATAATAATTGTAGTTTTTTCTTTGAGCATCCTGGACAGCAGTGACCATAGAAGATGCGATACAAAATTATAACAAGAGTAGATCGGACGGTTGCTGCATTTCATTAAGTCGCACCCAATATTCTGCAGCATCTTTTTATTTGCAATTTATCTGATATTTGTAAAACAATGGTGGCCAACCCAATTGATCTTGCGGGCCACTTTGAAAATGCACTATAACTCCGCGGGCCGCATATAAAATTATTTATCCCCATATTAGATTTAGACCCACTATAGACGTTTTTAGAGTAAAAAACTGAAACATAATGAATTATTATTATTATTGTGTTTACCATTATTCTTACATGAAAACATAGATAATATAATAATAATGATACTAAACGCACATTGTAAAGAAATATATAACACTAAAATGAAATATAAAAAATATTTTTTAAAGTGTGATGAATCTCGCGGGCCGGAAAAATTTTCAAGGCGGGACGCATGCGGCCCGCGGGCCGCGGGTTGGTCACCCCTGATGTAAATATATAGTCTGGTTTAGTCATATTACTACATCTATTAGTATGCATCACTGGAAGTGGTGTATACGTGAGTACTTTAAACGTTTAGCTACAAACAAACTGGGTCGTAAAACAGTCTTAACGTTGACATTCCTTCCAGGAAGATTGCTTACACCACTGTTGTCAACACTGAAAACGTCAGTCGCCCTTAAATATTACGACGGGCGTGTCTGTGCGGACATTGCATCGAAATTCGGTGATGATGGAATATGACAGAAGAATGACCGAGGAGAGTCCCTACGCTAACAAAACTCCATCGGCTACAGTGCCTCTCCTGGGTTCGGGAACCTATCGAATGGAACTACAAGAATTGATAAAGTTCGCGTGATCTGAAAAGTCACGATTTCAGTTGGCAAGAGTTGGTGTTAAGATTCTATTTGCAGCGCAGGCTCCGCGAGGTTATCAGGAGGGCACTATGCAAGCTGGTGGGGGATCCATCCTGTATGGGCTGTGTTTAAATGGGGTCAAACTGAATCAACCAATGACTGGAAATGGTTATATTCAGATACTCTGAGACCATTTGAAGCCATTCATGGCCTTAATGCTTCCAAACAGAGATGGACCTTTCCTGGGTGACAATGTGCTATGTCACCTGGCCAAAGTCGTTCACGATTGGTTTGAGAATCAATCTGAATAATTCCAACGAATAATTTTACCACCTAGATCACCACCAGAATAAGCCTTACTGGAATCTAATAAAAAAAAGTGGGACATTATTAGGTGCCTCGTTGGTTAATTATTATAAAATAATTATTCCACTACCCAGTTTAAAAAATTTTAACTGTTTTTATTTCTCGAAGATATACACTTCAAAGATACTGGTCACATGTAAACACACTCCAGTGATTACATTCAACACTTCTTCCAAAGACAATATTGCCATACACTCTCACAGTACACGTAAAACTGTTCGCTGAAAACTGTCTTTGCCTACGTAAACCATGGAGGAAGGAAATATATGGAGACGACGCAAGAGACCTCCACCACGCATTGAAGTGAAGCAGGGCGGAGGAGGAGTGGGGGGGCATGGCCGGATTGGAGGGGGCATGGCCTCTTCCATACAGACACGGGGAATATGTACAAAAACCTCAAGGGGACTCTAGGATAAACGTGATGCCGCAATCTGGTGATGGATTATTATGTAACTCGATATGACAAATAAAAAATGAAGAATAAAATTTTTTGATATCCTGCTTAGTTTTAGAGATATTCTGTCCCAAATGTAAAATGGTTTTGGTTGAAATTCAGAAGAAAAAATGGGTCAAAGTCTAATTTGATGATGGATTCTTATTTAAAAAGGCGAGACAAATGAAAAATAAAGAATAAAAATTTTCGATATCTCACCTAGTTCTAGAGATATACTGTATCAAAAGTGAGGTGTCTTGAGTTGAAATGGAGAAGAAAAATTTCGCAAAAGTCAATTTTAATGATCGATTCTAATGTAACACGACGAGACAAATCGAAAATAAAGAATAAATTTTTTCGATATCTTGCTTAGTTTTCGGGATATACTGGGAACATCGCAATTGTTTGGAAGCGCAATATCGCCGCTGCCGCCACTGCGCATGCGCGAGCCTGCTTCACCAATTTAACGTCACTTCTCCTCCATTTATTCCTCCATGACGTAAACAGTGTCCATAAAACTGTCTCTGTAAAACTGTTCAGTTAAAAACTGTCTCTGAGTCTCTGCCATTCGCTTTATATATGTTTCATCGAAAGTTCTAGAACATCACAAAGGCTTCCGACAGATATTTCTCAAACTTTAACAATATCTAAACAATTAAAATCATATTAAAACCAATTAAAATTAATACATAATCATTTACAATCATTAAAAAATAGTCAGAAATGAAAATTAAAGATATTTAAACACAAAATTATCCACATAAATCATTTTAAACTATAGTAGATCGTCCTTTAAACATCGTAGTCCATAGTAATAACAAACATTTAATCAATTCTCTTGCATAGTTCTGTCCTTAAAGAAATTAAAAATTGCAACAAAATCTTCACGTGTGTCCAGCCGGATGGTGGTGTAAAAACACGACGTTTCGACAGCTGACTCTGGTGTCTTCATCAGGTATCTGTAGTTGTCCTCAGCTGACTATCTGAAGACAGCAGAATCAGAGACACCACCATCCGGCTGGACACCCGTGAAGATTTTGTTGCATCGATACGCCGGGAAAGTCTCCATTCACACATCAAATTAAAAATTATTTACATAATTTATTTTCATATAACAAAGTCCATTTACACTGATATACAGTAAATTTCAAGACAAACATACAAAAATCATATTCAATCAAACTCTAGCTGGTGACAAATGCTTCATAAATAACAATTCCATTTAAAGTGTAGGTTTGAGGGCTATTACAACATGAGCTAAAGGTCAATTCGTTTACTGCGTCCTGCACCGGCAACACTTTGGCAATCAATGCCTAAATATTCCTTCAGGGTTCTTTCGATGGCTTATTAAGTCAGTGCCACGTCAGATTACCGCACTTCGCCGGCAAAAGGGATCCTGTACGATATTTGTAGGTGTCTTTTAACTTTTTGCCTTTTAGTGTATTTCAACTGATGGGAAATGTCTGAGAATGTATAAAGCTAGAGATTTATGAATTTAGCTTATGGCAGCTACGCATCACACATGGAAAATTATATATGAAGATTCACAGTCGCAATTTATATCGCGATTCATAGTCACAATTACAAACAAATTTATAATTTTCCATTTAAATAAATCCCCAGCAGAGTCGCGCGCAGAATGTCATCAGGCAGTCTAAAGAATAATTCCAGACAAATATATCAAGGATGAAGTGAAAACTCGTATTTTTTGAATTAATACAGTAACGATGTCCTTAATAAAATTGAGTAATAGAAGTAGAACTGAAAAACAGATATCTTGCTTTCATAATGGAAAAGCAAATGGTAGTTTTGGGAATAGAAAATTTGGGGCGGAGTGCAGAGCAGAATGAGAACGGACATCGGCATGTTCCTAATGTACAAATTGGTTTCAAGCTAGTTTTCATCCCTTTAGTTATAATGCGTGGATGTAATTTGCAAGAGTCTTCTAATGCTCTAGTTGTCCTTGTTTCTTTGGAATTTCATTTTGGTTTTTATTCGCTACATCTTTTCCAGTTTTTCCTTTTCGCCACTTAGTAAACCCATTTGCCCTATAGTTGCTTACCAAACAACAATATCCCGTTAATAAACGTAAATTTTCAATAGCATTTCTACTTCCACCTTAAGGTTTATCCATTCATTTCGAGCCACTATGTTAAGTAGTCATAGTATTCAAAATTAAGAAGCCAGTAAATTAATTACATTTTTTCGGTTCCAAATTGTTACTAGCACATTTTAATCATTATTTCACATGTGATAAAGCCACGTATGTTATAATTATCCTGATTTATTTTAACTTCACTGAAAAATCATATTTAACAGGAAAATAGCCATTTACACCGCCTCAGAAATGTGCATCGGATTTTTTAAATTTAATGTCTCAAAGGAAACAGTGGACTTGATATGTTGAAAGATTTAACTTCAAGTTTTAGAGATCAGAAAATAACAACAATTATTACTGATGTTAGTATTACTAACCTAGACTGAATGTGGGATTTTAACTAATCTTAGCCTCAAAAAGTATTTCTTAAACAATCATGATAACATAAGTAACTTACACAATTCTGAGACAGATGGAGAAAGCTAATCCCCTAGGTTAGTTTGTTTTTAATGACGCTTGTAACAGCCCTCAAACCTAGACTTTAAATGGAATTGTGTTTTAAGAAGCTTTAGTAGCAAGCTAGAGTTTGACTGGATATGATTTTTGCATGTTTGTTTTGCAATTTACTGTAAATCAGTGTGAATGGACTTTGATGAAAAGAAATTATGTAAATAACTTTTAATATGTTTAAGGACAGAACTATGCAAGAGAATTACTTAAATGTTTGTAATTTCAAGTATTTAGGTGAGCTATGATGTTTAAAGGACGATTTGCTACAATTTAAAATGATTTATGTGGATAATTTTGTGATTAAGTATCTTTAGATTTAATTTATTAGCATTTCATGATGATTGTAAATGATTATGTATTAATTATGATTGTTATTCATATGTTTTAATTGTTTAAGTATTGTTAATGTTCGAGAAATATCTGTCGGAAGCCTTAGTTCTAGAACTTTCGATGTAACTTATATAAAGCGACCTGCAGAGACGGTTTTAGTTTAGTTTAGTTTAGTACTTTCTGGTCACAGTTTATGTCGGCCAAGGACAGTGTTGAACGAACATTTTTTGTAGTATTGTCTTTGGAAGAAGTGTCGAATATAATCGTTGGAGTTTTGTGTTTATACATGAACTTTATCTTGAAGTTCGATGTCTTACTAGCAATAAAACAAGTTAAAATTTGAAAATGGATCGTGGACTAGTTTTTCATATAATAATTAAGCCATGAACCATCTAAGACGTTGACGTCAACAAAACATAAAACAAAAGTAAAAAAAATATATATATATAAAAAAATCCTGTAACCTTTTCAAATACTTATAATTTTTTATGGGCTGGTAATAATTTTACTGCTCTTTTTTAAATAATTGTTTCTTCTTCAAAAAAGTGATTTCTTCTGTACAATTACTTCGCCCTATGAAGACGGTGGAGGTATATGTCGAAACGTCATGTTTTGATAAAATTATCCTTCCGAACACCAGTAAAGAGGTCAAGAGTTAACCGACAGTAACATTGCATATTAGCTTCATAAATCGAAACTACGAAATAAGGTGTGATAAAGTTATCCCAGTTGGCGGTGGTGACGTCGCGAGCCGAGCAGACAGCTAGCGGGCTCCCTCGGCAGTTCGGTAATTAGCTTCTAAGAGCAGTGAGCCAACTCCAAGACGCAGAGAAAGCCCGAGCTCAAACATCAGCCACGCCACACTTATTTACTCTTTGTTTCTCCTGGTGGCAAAATTACAAAAGTCTTTTGTGGCGCGCTATTTATCTTGCGCTCCTTCGCTCTGGGCTTTTATTTAATGTTGACACACGCTGGAACAATACTGGGCTGCGGGCGCCGCGGCGGAATCCGCCAGCACCGGCAACCGTTGTTATAATATCTCTGGCGGGCGCCGCTTTCCGTCTTTCCGACTCGGCTGCAAACTTTGCTCAGGCGAGACCTCCAGTCGGCACCCTCCACAGCGCTTCACATAGCGCCTTACTCCAGTGGATCTAGGTCTTCACTTTTACTGGTGATATACACTTTCCAATTAAGTTTTCTTGATTTGTTTCTGTAATGGATTGCTCGTCGTACCTGTTTGTCTGATTGTAACATATGAGACATACTAGTACAGTTAAGTTTATTTCTGTTAATTTAATTTAAGAAGACGTTGGTTTTTCCTGAGCTGAATGCTTAGAACTTCTCATTCCCATGTAACGTAAGTCGGTAACCACAGTTACGCAGTAACTATTGTAAGTGGTTTTTCGATGTTAAATGAATTAGTGTCATAATTCCTTCTTACACAAGAAATAAAAAATCCAATCAATAAAAAGGTAGACTAGTATAGTAGAAGACATTTGTAAAACCAACAAATTCTTACATTGTTTCATTGCAATTTTTTGGTATTTGGATATGAAAAATCGTTGGACCTCGGGAGATACACAATTCATTAAAATCCGCGTGGAAACTTCGCGAAATTTTAACTAAAGAATATTTCAACTCGCCCAGAAACTATTTGAATCATACCTCCATAGAATCCTTCCTGGAAGACATGAGTAAGATATCTAATGTTTGGTGGTATTGAACAGATCAAATGAACTAGTTAAGAAATTTTTTGGAACTGATGACTACTAGATTGATTTTCGCCGATTGTCCCTGAGCTGTGCGTTTACCCCAAGCTGTAAAATCCTCTGATAGGAACCAGATTTCAGTCCAGAAAATACATCAAGCACAATGGGTTGGACCATCTAGGCACCATATCAAATCACGCATTACAGAGCTGTTTCTGACATTGGCGGAAATGTTGGGAGAAGTTTGTGGCACTCCAAAGGGACTACTTTGAAGGAAATTAGTTGAACATTATAGTATTCGAATACGAGTATATGTAATAATAAATGTCAGATAACTTTTAAGCATACGTCGTGCTTGTCTCCACATTGATAATTCTCATTAATAAAAAAAAATAAAAATAAAAATAGATATTTTCTGTCAGTTTATAATATTGAACAGTTTCACTGATCGATACCAAATAAATTTTATTCTTTCAGTAATACCACATAAGAAGGATCCTCTATCCAGGGTATACAATATTTATCGAATGGTTTTGAATATAATTAAAATTTTGGAAGTGTCTGGAATTCACTGATTAATCTGTTGACTGGAGTTGGATTTGTGACAGGTTTCTGCAGTAATTTGTTGCTAGGGCATTCTGAGTTGTATGCAGAATTGGGCCGAAATAAAACTATTAACATCACGGTATTCTTGATCATTAACCTGACTTTATCACTTAATTACAAGAAACCCGTTTAAGTATTGTGTCTGCAACAGTCTTAGCATTAAGATTTTCTCTTTCAGAATACTACTGCTAATCTGAAAATGCTGTTTATTTCGAAATATTTTGAAGGGATTTATGTTTTTGGTTGATAACATAGTTTGTGCGTCGTTAGTAAATAGCTGATTGGTATTCGAATATGTAATTAAATTTAAATGTTCTCCAGCTAACAAAAGGTAAAATTTACTAGTCATTTCTGGGATGTGGCAAAACACCTCTGTTCCCAATAATTCTTCTGAAAAACGGCGTGGCATTGGCAGAACTACTCTTGTTTCGCTGCCTTTACATTCGCGTATGTGGAGTGACATATCAGAAGGCACAGAACAGTGTCGTATTGTTCAGCCGTGAAGCGCTCGTCTTTTGTGTTAGGCCGTGATATAGCAGACGAAAGAAACGTCTCCCCACGAGCTGCACTCCAAACTACTGTGTAGGGTGCTGCTCACGCATCCCAACCTGTGTCCTCCACCGCAGACCTTTAATCAAATATTTCCACGATTCGTAATTGAACGGTCTTGCATTAGAGGTGACAGGTCGTAGACAGTGTTAGATTTATACGAGCTAATTCTTTCTCGGCGTTGGATATTAAGCTATTAAGTTCAGGCATACTGGCCTGTTCAGCACTTCAATTAAAGATGGAAACAGAGAGTTTCATCGCCGAAATATTGTGTGAAAACGCAATGTTTATTCGGTTCGTTTCTCGAGAAGAATATGTTGACTGTTAGATTATCGATCGTTAGGAATTACGATCCATCTATTTTAAAACAGTGCCAACTGATGAAGACAACAGAGGCTGTTGTCGAAGCACCGCACATGGAAGAACGGATCCTTCATAACATCCGAGAAGAGTTTTTGTTTTAAAGCACTTTAAAACTGACATCAATTATTACTGGAATATAACATTCTCAGAAAAGAGCCTCCATCATCGAATAAAATCAACGAGAAATCTTATGTAATGGGAATGTTTAGTGGTGTAAATCGGCGTTGTTAGACACATATTTTGACTGTGTTTTATTATGGAGTGCTGTGGTACTGCAATCTACTTTTTCTTTATTTCAATCAGTGTACAAAAATTCTATTGCTTGGGTTAAGTATTAAGTTCTCTCCTTCAATTGGACACGACAATTATTCCTTTGTTGCCTTTGTCTTTCCACAAAAAAGTTTTAAATGAAAGGACGTATTTTTCGATTCACATAGGAATCAATGAATTGAAATGCCCTGGAATGTAGGATGTGTGAATATTCGCTTTGTGTAGAAATAGATGGATGAAAACTAGGAAGTCCGTATCATGAGCTTAGAATGTGCAATACAATGCCACCGTAGTACGTCTCAGCTTATCAAACACTGACAGTACCTTTAGAAAAGAAATCGAAGCAGTCATCTATATCTCTGGCTTGAAGAGGCTGAGCCAAAAGAATAAAGAATATTTCGCTTGGCTTCGAACTGTTGGGCAGTGTTAAACATTCGGCTAATATTGGCGACTTCTACGAATCGAGTTGTATATTGTTAAATGGCAACTCGAAAACAGTTTATGTTCACCTCTGCAGTTAGACTACACATGTAACACGCCAAAACATTTAATATGAAATGTAGTTGTCCATCTAATGGTGTAACAAGTGGGATAAAATCTCTTTAAATCTTTTTGTTAGGGATCAAATAATTACCGAAGCTACCTGTTATTTTTCCTCAACGTATGTTAGGGCGCTAATGACCTCGCCGTCGACGCGCCCTTAAACCACAACAACAACAACAACAACAACATCAACGTATGTGTTAAAAAGGCTGATTATATATAACTTTTTCCGTTATTAAACGTATTTAGTCTAAGATGACATCTACCTACCAACTTAGATACAGTTGCTGATCGTCTGGCAAGAATGGTAACACTGTTAAGAAATATAGTTGTAGTGTAGGTAATGTGAAATGGGACATCCCTCATTTCATCTCCAAATAGAGTAGTGCGAAAATGTTGCATTACGTTTTAACAGCTTTAAATATTAAAACATATAGTATTAAGGATGAATCAATCTACTTTGTAAGTAACAAGACTTCTAATTACTCTTAGTAAAAACAAACTTTAAACCAGACGATTACTACGTAAGTCTTCGAGTTAGTAAAGCAAAACCAATGGAGATGTAAAAGCTTGTTAGATCCTGGCACATAGTTTGAAATAACACTAATGTGTTGACAGATTCAGGTGCAACTGAGCTTTTACGTTTGATTAGTAACACTCTTGACATGTTAGCATCACAGTTGGATTCCAAGGAGAGGTTTGAGCTTGACGCTACCGACTTTTATGTTTGGAGCCACACGTTTTCGTACTTGGAGACATTCCAGGAGTCTTGCTGTGTGCCTATCGCCAGGGGTTTAAGCTACGAAATGAGCTTGTGGCGTACTAAATCTAATACAATGAGGTAGGAAATTATAATATCGCTAGTTTATTTATTCACCTATTCTTGACTTCCTTTAGTGAAATTTACTGTCAACAAACTTATAAGACTGTATCAAATCAAGAGGGGATTCTCGGTAGGAACATAATTTAGTCAGAAATTATCCATTTATAATTGACAGCCACAAGCTGTTTGAGTAATTATACATTAAATCTTCTATATATTAATGTTTTCTTCTGTTTACAAAAACAGAAATAAGGAAGACCTGAAGAAATGAATTACTGGAATTAAGACAATATCTAGACCTTTTATCATTTGATTTATGATTGACTGATATTTGTAACTTGCCAATCATGCAGTTAACAACAGCCATTAGGTAAGCTGAAAAGAATCAGTTCACCACAAATTTTTTTAAAGGGTATAAGCCAATCATAAATCAGATGATGTAGATTTTGAATGTTATCATCAGTTACTATTATTTTTCACATTGATTTTTAAGTTTTCGGAATCTTAGTATATAAACTGCAAGGTTACTAAGAAATTTGTTAGTGGATCTCTAAGTCATCCACTTCACATGAACAGCAGTTTCAATTGTTCAAGTATTTCAAATATGAACTCAGTTATTAGGAAATTAGTTGTAAAATTAGCTGTAAACTGGGAATCTAAAAACTGCAATATTCAAGTTTCGTGAGAATTTTGTCATTACCAAATTAGAAAATTAAGAATAAGCTGTAATGTGTTCACTTGTGATGTAAACTATCAGTGTCCTTCAAATTATAAAATAATGTCAATACAATTTCTCTTCCGCTCTCCAGATTATTGTTGAGTACAAATCAAAAATTCTAGGATTAAAGGTTTCGAAATAAGGTTTTTCAGGTCGACAACATATATGCGCAAAGGACTGAACAAATCATACATTTTAGTGAATAAACACTGCCCCAAACACAGAAATCAATTCACCGAACCAAAAACACTAAAATCCAGTGAAATCTCTTAACGCAACAGGAACCCAGTAGTTACTCGTCTGCAGAGAAACAAAAAATTGCTTTCGGTGGAGAGAGAATGGATTAATAAAAGGCCACAAATATCATATAGAAACATTAAAAATTGTGGGTTACCTAATTTTCATCCACTTTCGAAATTTATCAGTGCCATAAAATATCCGGTGTTAAGTAAGCTACACCTTCAACCTGGAAATATTGGAAATGTTACTTTGTGAATTTATCTGCCGCACGTCAGTAAACCGCTGCCGGGGTTTGCTCTTCGAGCGTTAGCATACAATGTCGTCGTTCGTGCCATTTTCAGGCATACATTGAAACACTGGCTGAAAATGCAACCGTACTGTAATTTCAGTTCTCCGCCTAGAGGTTAAATCACTTGTAGTTACGATATTTAAATATTTGAGATCACTAAAACCGAGTTTGGTGGTATAACGGATAGCGTTCTGGCCTCGCATTCGGGAGGAAGGCGGTTCGAATCCCCGTCCGGGCATCCATATTTGGGTTTTCCATGGTTTCCCAAATCACTCCAGGCAAATGCCGGGATGCTTCCTTCAAAAGGCCATGGCCGAATTCCTTCCCATTCCTTTGCACCCATCCTTTCCCGTTTCTAAAGACCTCGCTGTTAAGAGACGTAAAGCAGTTTTAAAAAAAAAGAGACCACTAAAATACAGCATCGTGCTAAATGGTGGCTTAGTGAAAGACAGATGGAATCCAACAGGACCTTGTTTTAAATCAACTTCCAATTTTATGACTACATATAGATGCCTGGTTGGTTCGTTGATAGCCAGATATTTCCACAATCCTTCTGAACAGTCCATGAAATTCGCATCCATAATCAGCTTGGCATTGATTTAATTCGTACAGTGAGATAGGCTATTCTAACATTTTTCCGTGTTCTTAATACTTCTGTTAAGTTAGTTTGTACATTAAAGGCAGATCGATGTCTCTTTCGGTGTTGAATATTAATCTATTGCTCTCGGGAAACTAACCGAGTCGTTTTCACATAGTATTTCTGCTATCAAACATTCCGTCACCATCTTCAGATAAAGTGTTAACAAGACTTAAAGATCTGTATTTTATCGCTGGCCAAGAGCGTGTAATGTTGATTGGCTTACATGACACATCACCTAGCAGCAGTCTAAGTTGTCATTAGCACCCCGTGGGCAACAGACTCGGAACAATGATGCCGCTTAGCCTTAATAACTGACATCCAAGCATTACTAGTTTGTTAACCACAATCTCAGTTGACAATACTGGGCACGTGGCGAATTTCAACCGCTTCTGTGAGAACACTGTTCCAAGTTTCTGGTATGCGTCAGAACCCTGATGGATTCCATGTTCCATTATGCCTTCAGTTGATGCAAAGCTGTCACTTAAAATCATGACAGCACTCATGAGTGTCTCGACCGATTGCAGGAGCTGATTGTTTTCAAACGAAGATTTTTCACTTCACATACAAAAATTTAATGAAGCAGATAATTTATGTTTGTTAATATGCTTATAACGATATAATTGTTGAAATATCTTAAAGTAATAAGCTGTTCTGATTAAACCTATTAATACATGATTCGACTGAATGATACTTTTTTCGAATGATATGACGAATTAAAGAGTACACGTAACAGAGGTTTGCAACGATTTTAATTATACCCGGGATTCTTTTTGAGATGAGGTTATTAGATGAAAACTTAAATTTTTCCACTTGAGCTTAAACAACTGGTAACAATTGTTTTTTGGTTGTAACCCCTAATGTGTCCGGGATGTTACAAGCGATCCAAATTAGTTTTGCAGTTTTATTGTTATTTGACTGAAATGAAGACAAAAGTTGGTGTAACCTTACATTATTGTAGTCGCCTTAATTGTAGATGGAGGATAACAGTATTGCAGCATTGTTCTCATACCTCAGGATGACTACGTGGAAATGGCAGTACTATGCGTTAAGAGAAGGCTATCCGCTGACATGCAACAAAGCAGAATAGCACCAGCGAAATGAGCCTTGTACACGGAAAAAAATTATGACCTAGAACTCAGAAAGTACTTTCTAAAACTATGGAGCACATTACTTATGAAAGTGAAGATTCCACTTTAGGAATACGAAACAGAACGAAAACTCAACGATTCGATATGTCATAGTATGGAAGAATATTTAAAATCACGTGGACGGATAAAGTACAAAATAAACGCTTCTAGGAAATGACAGTTGAGGAAGGAAGTCTTAAAGGCTGGTGAGTGGTTAACGCTCAGGCTTCGCACTCTGGAGGGCGCGTGCTCGAATCCCCTTCCGACAATCCAGACTTCGGTGTTCCATGGTTTCCTGAAATCAGTCCAGGAGAATGACGGGATGTGCTTTCATAAGGCCCAGGCAGAATACCTTATAGTTCCTTGAAGTTTATTTCCACACGATTACAATGATGTCGACGATCCGTAAAATCATTTTTTTTTTAAAAAAAAGGGGGTCACATTTTAAGACGCATGTGATTAATTTATTAGTGGAAGGAAGAGTCGAAGGTAGCATCCATTAACGAAGTCAAAACTGAAATATATGATTCAGATACTTGAGGTTGTGGATTGTAATGGTTATGTTGAAACGTAGACATTAGCTCAGGATAGAATTATTGTGTCAATCTAGTGGAGAGACCGATGACTGGGAAAAGATTATGAAACGATATTGATAATATGTACAATCGTAATCAGCAGTTACGCGACTGGTAATCATGTGCAGGTGTATTAAGCTGGGGGAGATACAATCTCCTACAGCTCACATCAGCACTTATCAGTATCAAACTGATTACAGTACTTGGACGTTTTAAACAATTTTTTAGCTAATAATATGATGGAAGCCAGTCTGACCGCACCCCTCTTGAACCCCACCCCCTCCAGAAAAAAGATTTCTCCTTGGTAAAAGGAACAGCATAGGAGATACTAGGAAGAGATTTAATTCCATTTACTACACTATATTGTGTTTAATGCTTCCAGAGACGTTACGATAGTATGATAAAATAATAAAGCTGCGTATTGTACCAAAGCTTTCACTACAGTTGACTACAGACTCTGCAGACGGTTCTATCCTTGCAGTAGGGAACGATCTCTTGTGCGACTATAATGTTGATAATGGATTGGATGTGACTGATGAAATCGAAATTCTTGCCCCAGATTTCCGTGAAGATTCACCAGTCAGTTATATAGGGAACTTTACTGAATATCAGTAAAATAGACCGACGAGGCTGTTAATATTGGTTCAGTCTATAGGGTTAGGTTATTAAGGAAATTGTGATAATTTTCATTACTTTAATTTAATCAACAAATAGTGAACTACTTGATGTTACACCAATTAAAATTTTAAAAAACGTTCAATATTCTCTGACATAAATACAAAGATTTACTGAGACATGCAATTCCACTATAGCCATCCCTGATCTGCTCCTTCCAAACATCTGGATTCAGTGCTATCATGTTTCATGAATATTTGTTATATATTTATTGTGTAACAATTATTTTGGAGTCAGTGTTCTCTGTTTTCTGATAATTATCATGAATATTTTATAGCTGTATTTCGATACCCATAAAGCTGCATCCGTCACGAATATCTTTATTTATTTTTTACAAATTGGTGATCCGATGCAGCTGGTATAGCCAATAATTCCCCAACAAGAGGATCAAGAATAAAAGTACACGTAGTCAGTTTTTGTAACAGATCCGATTAAAAATACAGATGATGGTTCAAAATGATGATTCTATTCTTCATTGGTTGACCCAGGCTTCGATGCTGCAATGAAGAGAGTTAATTGTCCATGGTAGCTTTCTCGGAAGATTTAATTCGGGAGGTTTCCTCTCGCATCCCCCAGAGATAGTGGTGTATGTCTGTTACTGTTTTTGTCTGTATGACTGTGATGTGTGGTAAGTTGTTAGAGCTGTGAATGAATGAAAAATGAAGGACGGGAGAGGCTGGCCCATTCAAGACTACTGTTCCGAAAGACACCAGGGTCACAAAGCTTGACCCCATCCGATGGACGATGCACTATCAACAGTGTGTATGCCCTCACTCCATACGTACTGCGGAGAGGTTTTGCATTTTACCCAAGACTTTGGTGCACAATTTGGTGATTAGGAACTGTGATCAAAAATTAAGATGAAAATAGAGATAAGCAGGTAATTATAATTCACCAAAGACGATTCCAAGACGCTCTAGACATACGAAGAAGATGAAGAAAGAAAGAAAAAAAATTTCGGGCGTGAATCCTTTGTCAACAGAAGAAACTATTGTATTCAGAGAAGATTCCATTCCTGGGACACCCTCAATGAGTATACTATGGTGTTTTGCTGTTAAAGGGTTTACATCTCAAAATTGTAATGTTTTGTGTTTATCTTTATCTTGTGTCAGTTCCGGCATATCGTCGTCTTTGAAAAGTAATGGCTCCTTTTTCTAGCCTTTTTTACGTTTTGTCTGGCGATTTTACTGGGTAATAGTCAGTAACTTGCGGTAATATCATTTACATTAGGGTACCATTTTCGTCTTATTCATTTAAAGGATGGCCTTGCAAGCGTCTGTTTTTATTTCTGTATGTCGAATATAGACACTAGTGAAATTTGCCGACAGCAATATATCTACATGTGACTCCTGTCTATGCACACGCCTGCGTAATCTTCTTTGATTTTATCTTCACCGGTTTCTACACATTGCCAGATATTAACCAGTAAATTTAAAGCTTTCTATATGGCGTCCAATATCTGGTATCAGTATCAATATATGACCAACGCTGTAATACCTATAATCGCAATCTCAATACTATTAATTAACTGTCTAGTATATTTCTCTTAAATGAACCTTCGAGGCTTTCTTTGACCCATTAAAAATTACATTTTATTCCAGTCTTATAACTCTATTAAGATTACATTAATGAACTCTACCACCTTACAAGTATCGATTTAAAGTTTCTTTTAGGCTTCTCTTTTTCTAAATTTCTTCTTTATAACATATTAATGGATTACATCCAACAATTTATTCCATACCATTTCCTTCTTTTTTTCTTTCTTATCTATCCGTTCACTAAAGGCGCGGCTTCATGCCGCTGGTAACATCTTTGACCCTTTTAGCTAAGGTTTCCAGAGTTAATATCGCAATTTCTGTATTTACGCTAATATGTTCACAATAATGGTCTTAATTGTAGGGACTATGTGCCTTACCTGAAGTCCTCACCCTTGCGGTACCCACATACCTCTCGCTTGCGAGTCCCTGCCGACCCACAACGTGACACTCAGGAATATATCCGTGCTACTGAAATCTGATGAATTTTATAGTCGATTCTGATATATCTCGTCGAGATAAGTCGAAAGTAAAGAATATCATTTTTTGATACATTGCTTAGTTCTCGATATATCGTATCTCAAAACTTAGGTGATTAGGTCGAAATGCTGCTTGGACCAGAAAAAAATTGCTGACGCTCTCGAAACTACACGGTGAACATGCACAATAGGCGTTTCGTTTTCTTCCTAGCAGTCGTGGTTAGGTTGATATACGGCCTGGACCGGAAGAAAAACGTCACCAAACACACAAGAAACTATACCTATAACTGATTTTTAACATTAGATATCTCGAGAACGAAGCGAGATATCAAAAAAATGTTATTCTTCACTTTCGATTTGTCTCGTCGTGATATTTAAGAATCAATCATTAAATTCAATTCGAATATTGTAGTATTGCCCGCAAAATAATCTAATTTCAATGGGTGGTGCCTGCTCACAGCCGATACACTACAGACCTGATACGTGTCTTCAGAAGTGTTATAAGATCCCTAAGGCAACGCGCAGTTGACGTGTCTGCGGCCGCCACATTGTCGCGAGGAAGGCAGTCCAGCGGTTGCTAGGCGACGGCGCGGCGTGTGTCCACCGTGTGCGGTCGCCCGCACCCTAATGGGGCGCAGCACGCGTGTCCGGGGAACGATGCTAATTGCGAGCCGCGGGCGACACCGCCGGTCGAGGGTCCCAGGGGGACAGGGGTAAGTCCCACAGCAGTTTATAGCTTTGTTAATCAAATACACCCTCTCTCCGCCGTATCTGCTGTTTGCTCTCGCGCTTATGCGACTGCCAGCCGGCCGCCAAAAGACGCCGGTCGGTCCCGCAGCAGATTATCGGAGAGGGATCAGACACTGTAGTGCTAATAAGGCTGGGCCTTTTGTCCTGCAGGGGACAGCGTGGGTCACAAACAAGGCCCGAGAAGAAAGGGGAAACGGTGACATTTTTCTTGCTGTTTGTTGCAGCTTTAGGAGAACTGTTATCAAGTATCAAGTGTATGAAAATACTCCATCTACTCTAACGGGCAGCACTTTCATAACCATGGCGCCGCAATTTGATCATGGATTCTTATACACTCGGCGAGAAAAATCGAAAGTGAAGAATTATGGATTCTTATGTAAATTGACGAGACAAATCTAAAGTAAAGAGTAAATTTTTCGATATCCCACTATTCTTGAGATAACCACCTCAATTTTGAGACAGTGCTATTTGAAATACGGTCTAGACTTAAAAAAAATCGAAAAATGCACAACGAACTACAGGTTGGATGTGTATAGTGGGTGTTTTATTGTCTTTCTACTGGTTGTGATTAGGTTGAAATAAGGCCTGGACTAGGAAAAAAAACATCGCCAAAGAAACAAGGAACTACACATACCATTCATTTTTGATAGTAGATACCTCTACAACTCAGCAAGATATCAAAAAATGTCATTAAATTTGCCTCGTAGCGTTATATAAGAATCCATCATCAAATTGAGGCGCCACAGTTATCATGGATCTGTCCTTACTTCGAATATCGCTTTCGGCCTCAATTTTTATAAGTCATAAATTCTATAAAACATTCGTTTGTCGTGTAATGGCAGCATCTATCAGACATTTGCCAAGAAGTGCCTTAATAATCAGTATTTAAATTACATCAAGTACAGTATCATTATTTTTCTTTAATTCTTTCTTGAATTTTGAGTGCCTTATTTCAAGCAATTTTTCTTTAATTTTTTAAATGTATTTTGAGCAGATAATTTCGCTTAATTTCAAACACTTTAGTATTAGAATACTAAGTAATTCATCTGAGTTGATGAGTTTCTTTTACAGCAGTGGCGCAATATTAATTATAAATTTAGTTACTGTTGATTAACGAACCTAGGGACGATTGTAGTCACCTTACTGTATCCTTTTTTATAAGGATTTGTTATATTACTAATAACAGTAGTTACTATATAATCTACGACTTTTGAATTTCAGAGATTTCAGTATAAAATTGACCATACAGATTACACTATTTTAACATTTGTTTAATGTAGAGTTGTTTGTTATTGGTTTATTCAGTTTGTGGATTATCTGCTTGGTAGATCTAGATAGCCGAATCATGAACTGAGGGAAGCATAATAACAGGTCAGTTAGTGTGACGTTCAGCTATTGAGAGATGCATCGCTTTCTTACGCTGTACGTAAGAAAGCGATACAAATTATACCCCATTTGATTTATAGGTTATATAAATAAAGGCCATGTTCTATAGTTTCATAAATTGTTTATGAATTCAGGGGCTTCTGGTAAGAAAAATTATAATTATCAAGTGGAACATCATCGTTTTGGAAGATAAGATCTTTACTGATTCAGGCGGGATGGCTCCTCAAAATAGCCCATGGGCGTCTCTTCCGTATCCAGTATATCGCTTCCAATCTGTTAGTCTACACATTCATGTATGTACAATGTACCCTCCGCCACCCACTTTCAGTGAATCGCGGAGTAAATAATATTAATTATAACTTTAAAAGATGGATACAAGATATTGAAGACAGGATTCGTCAAAAAAATCTAATGAACTTTTGTCATTAAGACAGTGGCCAGAATTGTGGATGTAATCATTAGAATAGATTTCGCCAAAGATATACCTATAAAAAAAACGATCTACACAGAAAAAAACTTACATATATCTCAACCATTCTCGTCTACAGGTGGTTCTGAATAGCTAATGTAATCAACATCGATACAAAAAGTTTGAGAAGATCAGCTGAAAATTTACAGTCGTCTTTATAATCGTTAAATGCAGAAAGGGAACATCTTCACTTTTCAAGGATTTTTTTTTTTCGGGAAATGTATCTTTGTTCTTTGCAGAAATCCATGTAAAAATATTCAAATAATATGCTTTTCATCGCAAAATGTCATACTGAGTAGCCTACCGTATGGAGGTAATATAGTTTTTTGCCATTTTCCCTAAAACGTGTCAGACTGGATATGTTTCCTTTCTGCATTTAGCGATTTTGATCATTCTTATGGACTCTAGTTCTAACTATTATTATTGTTTGTCTATTTAATTTTTTTTAAAAGGAATAGCATGCAGGGATACAGTGTTTCTATTATCCTCGTTTTGTTTAGTATTAATATGCTTCCTTGCTATAAATAATACTACAAGTCTTAAAGTTAGACATTTTCTCACCTGCCTTTTTATTTTATACTAGCTGACCCGGCGAACTCTGTTCCGCCTTAGAGGCAATAAATAAGCAGATTTTTGATTTTATTAAGTTCAGTTTTTTATTAGGAAATACAAATAAAAAATTAAGTATTTTAATAATTCTTTATTGCTCATGTTATTTTGGTGCATAGGTTATACTCTTCAGTTAAGTACCTTGTGATACACGACATTTTTTGTTTTATTATCAGGCGCAAGAAAAAACAAAGCAGATGGTCTTCCGACCCTTGAACATACCACATATAATTGACCATGGGAAAAACATGGATATTCCCGATTCAAACCACAAACTTTCAAGGATTGGCCTTTGATTTGTTAATGGTCATGGTGAATGCAAGACTGATCGGAAATTGAAGTCTTTTAAACTCAAACGGCATATTGGTTGGGATCATCGGTATCCTCGGAATGAGAACTTGCTCACCTTCGAATTTTCCTTTGAGTATCGTCACGTAAATTACATTGTTCATCAATTTATTTACCACCAAACGCGTACCGTTGCACAGTTTTGGTTGGTTTTGTTCGAAGCATGATTACTACAGAGAGGCATTGTTATGATATTTCAAAGAGAATACAAATTACTTATTATTACTGATTATTGATTTCTGACAAAATTTATAATTATCAAATTTTTTTCAACCATACTTAACCATAGACATACTTAACCATAGGCAAAATTACGTTTAGCTGTCATTTGCGTTTTGTTATTCCAAATCAGATGCGTTTTTGTTATACCACGTTTAATAGTGACTTGTATTCTCTTTGACGTTTTGTTATTCCAAGTCAGATGCGTTTGTGTTATACCACGTTTTATAATGACTTGTATTCTCTTTGACGTTTTATGTCACGTCACATGGGAACGCGGTCGAAGGGGATAAAAAGTATTCTATGTCCGTCTCCTGGTTCTAAGCTACCTCCGTACCAATTTTCAGCCAAATCGGTACAACCGTTCTTGAGTTATAAGTAGTGTAACTAACACAACTTTCTTTATATATATATGTTTATGTGATTAATGTTATTGTATTTGCGTGATGTGTAATTTTTAGGTGGTGAGTGGCATTCATCTAGGTTTATACGGAATATCACCTAAAAACATTGTTTAGTGTAGTGACGCCTTAACACTCACGGCTGTAGGTTTGATTCTGGCCACTGTGGCGGCCTCTTGTTTGGCCGTTCCTCCGCCCCCGCCCCTCGTCTCGGCTCATCGGCCGATGAAGACGGTCGAGTGGTCGCCCCGACAGGGTCGCCGCGCGGCCAATTTTGAGAGCCGCCAGGCAGCAAACAGGGCGACCAGCCGCTCGGAAAATTGTAGCGTCACGCCTGCGACCCGGAAACTGATTTGCCGCCCACAAAGAGACTAGTCCAGAGGCTTAGTCCCCGACGCCGCCTGCTACTCACGCGACCACGCTTGTTTTTGTTGGTTTTGCGGCCGCCTGGGAGATGAGTATTGTTCCGCTATAGGGGAAAGGGGTGTCACTGACACCAGGTGAGTGTACAGTGTTGGACCCGTCACTACATCAAGAGCATTGATACCGTACACAGTCACTGGGACTTCATGCGATATTTTTGCAGACTGTTTCTTCAGTTGCTTGTTAAATAATACTGTCAGATAAGCATACCAAGGCAAACTGCTGTTGGATTTTATTTATCATTGCCTCTCGTCGAGGTATCGTCAGCGTACAATCTTCCACGGGGAAGAACGATCATAGTCCCACATATCACAATTTCTGAAATTCAATTTTCTAAGTTCCAAGTCGAATAAATTACTGAAAAATAGGTATACAAATATTTTTTAAGCTTTGTTTATATTAATACATCATTTATTTTATAATCAGAAATAAAAAAATGACAGTAAATGGATGGAACATGAACAGAAAATTTTCAAAACAAGAGGATGTTTGATCGTTCTTGCCAATTGATGAGGTAGTATCAATTGGTGGGTCGTCCGCGTACTCAGTATCAACTTCGTCTGGATCATCCAAATCAAGGGCAGGAACCAGAAAATCGTAGAATGCTTGAGAATCGGGATTGGTCAAGACCTGTTTTAAATGTAATAATTAAATGTAATAAGTCCTTCAATTTTGCTGGTTTCAGGGGCAGTTGACCATTGTATAGTTGTCTGAGTACGGTTGGTTCACTTTGTTTTGACGATTTTCTTGGTTTCTTGCTTCCTGTGCCTTGGTTCCCTACAAAAAGAGACTTTAAGTTGCTTCCTTGTGGATAACGAATCTAGTCTCCTTTCCGTCAACCTTTAAAATTCTTATTGGCCGTGTAGGCATAGGGCACTTTTTAACATAAATCCCAGATAAACAGTCTGTCCAAGTTTGAAATTTGACGTCTGTGGCACAATTGACGACCGTGAAAGGTGTTGGTTTGATTCTGCTATTTCTGATGACGTCCATCCAGTTATTGGATGTTTCGGCGTAAGATTTAACATTGAGAAGACTCATATTCTTCTCACCCTCCATATAGGAGTGGCCTCTTGGAAAAATTACGTCAATGACCATTCTTGTCAGACGGTGCATGGAGACTGATCGTTATTCCCCGTCAGCTCCAATCTTTTCGCTGTTATAACTCTTTCTTGCCTGAATGGTATCACAGTTACAAACTGTCTGTTATAAGCTACCAGTTCCCAATGTAATCTCAACTCTGCGGAAAAATGGGCTATGATCGTTCTTCCTCGTGGCCCTTCGTTTCTATTCTGAGGTGTGGGTGTTGGTCAGCTGTATTCTCAACCAGCATGCTGCTTGCAGTATTGTCCATAACTATACTCGATTTTGATGTAGTTGAAACCTTTGACTTCTCTGAAACAGTCAATTTAGATACACAGATTTATTGTGCCGATAGCGTGTGTGCGTACGAAGTTACATTGACATTCGTCCGTGTCTTCTTGTTTGTCGGCCGGTATATATACATCCATTTGCAGGAACCTCGTAATATTCGTCGCGAGTGATACTTGTAGCAGCACCCTGTTTCTTTGTTGGATGCTTACTTAGCACTTGGTCGAAAAAAATTGGCAGGTTGTGATTTGAATGGGTGGTTCGAGCTGACGTTCATTTCCTTCCGAATACAGTCGGCTCTCGCTCGGCTCTGCAGTGAGCGGGAAGTCATTTCCTGGTAAACACTGTCTCCTCTGCGTTACTTGTTTAAAAATGAGGCCGCCCCGTCTCTTTTCATTCTGCCGACGTAATGTAAACCTCGTCTCCTTTCGGCAGCGGCTGCTGTGTAATTCTGAATCATATAGTTCTTTAAACTCTGTTCAACTAAATGTTATCCCAGGCAGTAAATGGGTGCTATACTTATAGTTATCCGTCAGTATGAGTTTTTAATTTCAAGAATTAACTTTGAGATATCCTTCTACTCAAGTAAAGCAAGTACTTCCGCATTGGGAGTCCTCTAAAAATACAAAACATTGCACTGAATTAGGCGTTTATTGCTGTTGATAGTCTTTGTAATGAATTATATTAAAACCACACACGAACAACATGCGAAAGAAATCACAATATGTAAAATAGGAAACTGGTGAATTTCACGTTCACTTAGTCGCTAATGGGTCCAGTAAATAAATCATTTAGTGCCGAAACTAAAGACTTTCACAAATAGGGAATAGTTGACTGAGTTTGAACCATAAATCCTGCTGTTGAAGCGATATTCACAGACTGAATTTCTAAAATAATCTTGATACGTCGATTCCTCTGTCGCGCAAAAAATAATATTATTCGCAAATAATTATATGCCATGACTTGGGTTTAAGTGTGGAGCTATAGCCTCGTCCGCAGTAAGTGACGAAATCATTTCCTGTGTGGTTCATGACTAGAGGATAGCAAGAGTAGAGTGCTCGGATCCTAACCACCAGTTTGCTCATAAACGCTTGGGATTAAATTTCAGAATTCAGCATTACAGTTAAAATTAGAGAGAACGGATCTCTGAATGGTAATTCGTACGTCGGGTAGAAAACTAAAGCTTGAAAAGCTCCTTGTTGTCGTTACACAAAAATGATTGCGGAAATTTCTTTGTTGTTCTCCCACGATCATCTTTACACACTTACAAACACATGCTCTTGTGGCAATCATTTGAAATCACGAAATTACGGTACATCACGTATGAATTGTCCCAAGCCCACCACTAATCGAAATACAGGCAGCATCTGTGACCATAGACGTCAAAGAGGGGAGAATCAATATCTTCGCATCATATATAGCCCCAGACAACACAGAAATAGGTGGATATTTTGTTATTCATAGGAATAAAAATATTGGTATCAGGTGACCTAACCCTGAACATCACGCCTGAAATTCCATAACATGCAATTGACGAGATGGACATAGTTGATCCAGCTGGCCCAGAAACTTTTGCCACATTCACAACAGACGCAGATACCATTTTCGTCTTTACTATTCTCGGCACAGTAATTTTTAATAAAGAGAGGGAATGGTATTTTTTATGGTGTTTCAGCAGAAACTTCCAAAAATCGTAGAATAAACAACAAATTTCAAATATCTTAATAGTTGGCGAGTTTTCAGCTTTCATTTGGTAAGCGCCATGATTTTCTTCAGCCTCTCCTCCTTCCATTAAACATCCAATAATTATTTTTAACTTCCTCCCAAGGATTTTGGAAATTTTATGTTGTAATCACATTAAAGTTGTTAAAAACAGAAATAGTGCTCAGTTAGAAATTTCTGAATTAAAGAATTCTAAATTTGTCAGGTTATAAAAGGCGAAGAAATGAATGAGTTGGTATTTTTCTTCACCATTTTTTTCCAACATTGAGGGTCGGCTGCCTTTGATGAGGCATCAAAGGCATGGTCAAATTTGGAGCTTTGATTTTAAAGCAGCTTGCCCTTGTTGAAACCAATCATTTTATACCTATTGCCAGGTCGTACTGCATTCTAATGGAAGAAGTGAAGTGTTATCATCTGCGAAATGTGTAAATATGTTCAGTGTGTGGTAAATGTGTTTTTTTTGTGAAATATTAGTTTCTGAGGCGGAGATTGGGGACCGTCCCAGTATTCTCCTTGATAGCTGCGGAAAACCTACTACAAATCGCAGTCAAGACGGCTGGTACGTGGGTACCTGGGCTCGTGCACGCCCCCGTTGTACCTACCGATTCCGGTGTGCGGCGCCTCAGCGCACTGAGCCACACTGACGGGTAGTGAGTCGATAAGAGTTCCGTTTTTCACTCAAAAACTAGGGAGCCTGAAAATGGTAAAGTGTGTTTCGGACATGCGTAGCATAGTATTCCATGGCTTGACAGTGAGTTTGGTATCACATATCTTTCGAAATATACAGCTATAAAAATTCTGCCAAACTGACATTGATAGTTAATTAAATACGTGGTCAACAATACACGATTGAGTGCAAAAATATTCCTATGACGTGTGCTGGATTGCACGATAAATGAAAATAATAATTCGTTGTGGGCTACGGATCTATTTTTTGGTCAGTAAAAATTACCTTTCTGTTAAACATCTTCAGATGGGGTTGGGAAGCTGTTTGTTTGTTACCCAAAGTATCTTATCCAAACCAACTTTTGTAATTTTTCGTATCAAGTGTCATGGTTATGAATTTTTTAACAGGTTTGGGAGCTAATATTTCGCGACGTAGAAAACTATACAAAAAATGGCCCAAACCTAAAATTATCAACGAAATTCCGTTTATGCCATTTTGGCTGCGGTGCCCAGTAACATCAATCGCTGTCCAATCTATCAAACAGTAGAGGACTTACGAAGAGATTATAGTCCCGTATCTATGAAACTGTGAAACTTGGATAACGAAAAGAAAATACGCATGTAGGAACCCATACAGGAACGACACACCGAGTGAATTTAGTGTAGAAGACTAATACACAACCCACAACATCACTCTTATATTGCCATAGCTGTCAACCAAACTTGGTGCGTGAGCGCTAACGCTCTGGCCCGCATTCGAGAGAATCACTCCAGGTAAATGCCGGGATGGTTCCTTCGAAAGGGCGTAACCAATTTGCTTGCCGTTCCGTGCCCCCAGTCCTTTTCAACCTCTAATGACCTCTTCGTCGACAAGGCTTAAACCCATAACAAAAAAACAAAAACAAAAAACAAGGCTGTCGAGTCCTTCTAAAAAGAAAACTTGAAATCTGCCAGGGAATTGTTTGTTAATTCACTCGTTCAAAATGTGCCTTATGGCGGCTTACTGCCCCTCCTTGGAAATGTTACAAAAATTGTAGCAACAGCTTACAGCTCGACAGACAAAAGAGAAAACGTCCGGCTTTCTGGGCAGACTCAATGAAAGGCGGCATGAAGTCAGGGATACCTGATTATTGAAAGAAATTCAAAACAAGGCAATAATAATAAAAGAGATGAGCACCGAACTCGTAAATCAATTCTTTTCTTCGTTACCGGAGCAGAGCACTTGCTATGCGATAATACTGGTCAGACACCGGAATGATATCCGCCGGATCAGTGATAGTAACACACGTCCAACAATCTACGACAGAGCATGTGTGGCTTGGAGAGCGCCAGATGTGGTTTCTGACTCGCGTACGATTCCGTCATGCTCCATACGCCCCCATAATTACAGTACCGAGCGGAGTTAACAATGCAAAAATATGCGATCGCCTCTCGCACAATGCGTCCGATGATTGTGATAGCGGCTAATCCCATAACGTCCGACCGATAGGCTCTGACGGCGCATCAAAAGACACAGTAAATAACTCTTTAAACGAGGACCGCAGAGTCTCCGCACGGAACAAAAGTCCGCCGCATTAATCAGATTTATATAGGGGACCCATATAGTTTACGATAGCGTGTTCTAATGAGCGGCGGAACGGCCTGTAAAACAGCTCGTCCACCAGCGGAACTGGCAGGGAGGGAGGGCGCTTTTTGTCCGTCCACCCCGCGCCGCACCCCGGACCCTAATGAAGCAATAAATTGTCCGTCGTGCCAATTCTGGAGCGGGCAGCCCTCCCTACTCTTAAACGCGCGTCCCGGGGGAGGCAAGGCACCGCACTGCAGTCGATGACGCAAGGCGATCTGCATGCCCGAGAGAGCGTGTAAACGGTGTCGGCGCTGCGAAACACTCAACACGTCTGAAAAGCCAGGGAGGATTCAATCTGCCGGGGTTCAGACCCCGATGTACCCGAGATTTTAAGCTTGAAATTGAATCTGTTGCTTAGATCCGTTCGTGGTATTACCCGTCAGTATAGGCGGACTCGAGGAGATTTAAACTTCTAGTCTGGAGAACTAGCCAGCCTTATTGAGTTTTTGAACGAGTACAAAATAAACAATTCAGCTGTTGACACTGTTGATTCCCTGAAGTATCTGGGGGTTATAGTACAAAGCAACATGAAATGGGACTTGCACATAGCTTCCGTCGTAGGCAAGGCTAATTCTAAATTGCGATTCATAGGTCGTATTTTGAGGAACTGTAATGCTCATACAAAGGAGATAGCGTATAAAACACTAGTGCGTCCACATCTGGATTACTGTTGTGGAGTTTGGAATCCGTATCGCAAGGACCTGATCGACTCAGTGGAGAGGGTGCAGAGGAGAGCGGCTTTATTCGTGACTGGTTGCTACAGCCCTTATGAAAGTGTCACAGAATTGATACATACCCTGTAGAATGGACTGGGATAGTTTTGAAGACAGACGACGTAGTATGCGTCTGAATTTATTGGAGAATATGCGAAAATCTTTAAATTACGAGTGCAATGAAATACTTCTTCCGCCAACCTATTTAGGTCGCAATGACCGGAGGGATAAGATTCGAGAAATAAGATGCCGTACTGATGCTTTAATGTAATCCTTATTTCCTCGTGCTATTCGGGATTGGAATGCACGGGTTTAGGATTTGGTGCTTAGCACCCTCTGCCACCCACAATGTTTGTGATTTGCAGAGTTTGGATGTAGATGTAGATGTAGGTTGCCCATAATCATCTATGTCAGACTGGAGGTTTTTTCGGCGTTTAAAATGATTAAAATTTTCTCGGGTTACCAGCCGATATAGCGTTACGAACACCTGGCATATATCGCATTCCTTGCGAATGCGGAAAGGCTTACATCGGATAGACAACGCGATGTATTAACTAAAGGTGCGCCGACCATGCGCGCAACGTCCGCCTGGGCCAGATTGACTAGTCAGCGATTGCTGAGCACAGTATTGACACGGGACATGGCTTTAATTTCAAGCCAACAAGAATTCTCGCACATACGAGAGGTTATTGGGATCTCCTCTGAAGCTATCGAAATCCGTATGTCGGATGACCTCGTTAACAGAGATACTGGATTTCAGTTATTTAAGGCCTGGAGCCCAGCAAACCAGAAAATGAGACTGCAGAGGACGCACCTCTCTTGCATGCTAGCAATCGACGGTCAAGGAAAGGCTGTGTGAGCACATAAAACATCTTAAAAATAACGACGTCAGCAAATCAGCTGTAGCACAACATTCGGCCGACAGTTGCCACGCAATTTTATTTAGTGACACTAGTGTACTTGTTCATGAAAGCAGATGGTGGGCCAGGCATAGCAGTGAAGCGCTGGAAATTAAAAAGAGACCAGACAATATGAACGCGGACGCCGGGCTACAACTTGAACAAATATGGTCATGCTTGCTTAGGAAAACGCGGGACGCAAACCCCCATTGGACAGGCCACGCTGTCGGCGGTAGCTTGAGTGACGTCACTCCAAACGGCTAGCGCGCTTTCCGGGAGCTATATATAGGGGACAGTGATCCCAGCCTTGACAGTCCTCTGAAGAAGGCCGCAAAATGATGGCCGAAACGTTAGGTTTTGATAAATTGGCGCGGTTCAACCAGGACAACCAAGACAACGTCGACAACGACCGCGGAAGTCTGCGCACCCAGTTATTAATATAGTAACAATCTCATTTTACAACCATCTTTACATTGTCTTTCATAATTTTAGGGTGTCATTAATAAATATTTCAATTCTTAATTTCGTACTCCATACCTTTTATAAATCTCCTTTCCATTTACTACATTGTTTGTTGAACTTAAAGATTTACAAACGTCGAAACAGGTTATAATATTGTTTCACCTTGGACTATGACATGGTTCTTCTAGAAGTTGGAGATTAATTTGTGTTTTATACCAGACATGTTGTTTTACTTCATGTTATCAAAACGCCTGTTTAAATATACAGATGTAATGAACGTGTGGAGTGTTTTCTCCCGCTGGGAGAGTTAGAGCCGTGGATTGGGCCTCGGCGATATTCGTTTGAGCGCAGTAATGCGCCACGTTCCAGCCCGACGGCCAACTGTTTTGAATAACAACTGTTGACAGTAATTGCTCGCGACCTCGTGTGATGAGCAGTGTAAGGCAATTTGCATTACACAGAACATCACAGCTCATTCGTAACAGGCCATTAGGAAGACATACAAATTGGATGAGCCTAATAACGGATGTGTGCTGCGGTAATCTGCCTGGGCAAATCGCCATCTTCCTTCACTTTCCGAAATTCCAGCGCCGCTGAAAATTTCCTGCACTGTGAAATACTTGTTGTAAAATTTGTGTGAGGTGTAACCGTATTAAAAATGTAGCAGTATAACTTGAATTGTTTTCAGTATCTCGACAGATTTCAGGGAATCCTCCATCCTTCTCCTATTCTATGTTAACCTTTTCATCACCGTGTGATCACTACAGTCCGAGAACTCAGGTACCAGTATGTTCTCGGAATGCTCTATTCATTGTTTTGCACTACAATTAGTTTGTTCTACTGTCTCCCATCTGTCAGGCTAATCGGTCCATTATGTCTCGAATCCATATTCTACTTTTATCAGTACCTTTCTTACCAAGTTTATCTTTGCTGGTGCCAGTTTTCTTACGATACCATCCTTTCATTGATACACTGCCTGATAAGTGAGCGGGTAACGTTGTTGCCTAGCACTCAAGAAAACGTGGGTTCAGTCTCTGGTTCAGCCGTACAATTTCCAAATTGAGCGCCTGGAAATAGAACCAAATTCTATCTCGTCCGTTGTCAAAAATCATCTTCCACCTCTCATGACAAAAACAAACCATCAATAAAAACTTGAAATTCTTGTATATATTAGTAAATTTAAACAAAAATTCCCTTTTTTGGAAAATCACTACGTCAAATAAAGCATTATATCTTTCGAAAAATCCGGAGTTCAGTCAAAAATAGGTACTGAAGCTAATAACAAAATCCAGCCAGCCTGTTTTTAGATAGTTAATCATTATCTCCCAGATGCTTTCGATAAAGATTTTTGTTCGAGTCTTGAAATAATTATTAAAAAAGAAAAAATAATTTTATCTGGGAGATTTTATTTATCTTCTTATCATGATCAATTAATTAATTATTAATTTGATTTGTGATAGTATCATATTTTACATTAATCTGAAATTGTCATGTTTTACAATTATTCCAATTTGCATTTATACCGTTGAAAAAAAAATTATTGCATGGTACGACGTAATCACTACCTCAATAAGTAATTGGTATTATAAAATTTTCAGCTTACATATTATTAAATAACTTGTAGTTATATGCCGCAACATGTTCATGGATGTAAACAATTTGAATATTTTAATTTAAACAGTTAACTTTATTAAAACCATATTAGATTATTGTTAATCGGGAAAGTTATTTTCTATAAAATTGAAAACAGACAAGGGCGTAGACGAAGCAAGTAGAGTAATAATGAAGTGTTAAAATCAAAATACGTACGACTTAAATAATTATCTTGAAGTTGTGGAGCATTTTCCTAAAGAGCTGATAATATTGATAAATAAATATTACCAAGCAACTTAATTTTTGTTCGTTTATTTGTTTCCAAACTCGTTTCACTTCTTTAATGGAACCATCTTCAACCGTTTCTCTTGTTAATTGTTTATGCATGTTATAACGTGGTTATGTTATTACATTGTGTACATTAAAGTTATATATTATGATCTAAGACATACATTTTCCATTTCCATTCTTTTATTTACATTCCATCCCCGGCATCAGAGATATTTGCTCGCTTTTCGAGTATCAGGTAATTTTTTGCTTGATGCTTTTTCACAAATAAACTAGTACTTGAATAATTTTTTATGTTCATAACTCTTTTCATGCAGAAAACAGAAGTACATGTACTTATTATTATGTTTAACTGAAAAATATTTCTGTAAAGTCGCGTAGCAATATTCTTTTTATGTGACAGACTTGTCTTTGAACTTTACTATCGAGAATTACAACATCTGAGATATGACTGGTAATTTTACGAAACAAGTGTTCGCGTTGGTCGAATTACAGCGCCGAATGAATTCACCCCTACTGCTATTTCCAAATTATTTTCTTCGCCATTTAAAATTGGGTTTCCGTGTCCTGGTGACAAACAACTCAGTGTTTAGTTTTTGTGAATAGAAGATCTCAGTTAACTTTTTTAGTCCGTTCGTGGACTTACTGGTTTTTCGTCAGTTCGCCAGGTGATATATAACTACAACCAACGTATGATGCTTAATTTGTGTAACTTTTCTATGAATGCTAGAATGACAACACCGTCGATAGAAATTTGATTTAACCTCTTTATTCTGCCGAAATCCTAATAAGCACATGCGAACAAGTAATCAGACTTACTGCAAACATCTTAAGCACATTAATAACATCGTTCAAAGAGAATTAAACTGCTCGCAACCTTTAGAGCTTAAATAGGCAGTACAGAATATTCGATATTACATTAAAGCCGAAAGCACATATTCTAGTGCGAATAATTTCTCAAACAATAGAAATCGTGTAAAAAATTACTTATGATCATGAGAAAACATTTATAAACAAAAATAGGAAATATTGGGAGGAATTTAAACATTAAATTGATAAAATTAAACATTCAAAATAGTAAAAAATAACATTTAAAATACTATGTCTTTCCCTGGCCTTTATAATTACATTTTAATGAAGACTTCAAACATTGTACTGTTTTTAATTAAATTACCGTTCATTTAAACAATTTCCTTCCATCAAAGCAATACTCATTCGTACGAAAAATATACAATTAATCAATGTTTATCTCTCTCCGATACACATTTACTTAATTCAAAAGATTGAGATTAATAAAAAGCTGGGCTGAGGGCTGTCACACAAGGGTCGTTCTATGTCCTTCCTCCTACTCTTTTGTAACTCTCACGCTTGTTCTGTTTTTTCTATCAGCCTCACGCAAGGGCGTATACTCCGACTCACAATGACAACTCCCAGTTCTCTAAGTCGTGATTAGATGCGGTGCAATGAAAGCAAAAAATAAAAACATTAGGAGACCCTGTGCCGCCGCGCCGGCGGGACCGACCAAGCTCGTGTGACGTCTTCAGAGCCAGCTGCTCGCGCTGCCCCTGCCGTGTCTGTTGCCGGCGTGGCGCGGGACGGTGATCGAAAACTAATTACGGCGGCCGTCGCGCCGCGTCGTGCGGCGTCGACACAAAGAAGCGTCGCGGCGCGGGGCCCATCAGAGGGCGTAAGGAGGCGAACCTAACGCGGTTACCGGCCAGCCGCGCGGCAAATTGCATCGCGAGCTGATTCACTGGCAGCGGCCTGGACACACAGACGCGGCTCAATGCGGAGCTCACGCCGGCGCGCAAAAAAATAATTACTTCCCTTTTGTCCCTACTCCGCGGCTTGTACTCCATCTTTGAGAAGAAAGGTACAGGTAAACATAGTATCAACTGCAGGCCGGTGGGGGCCCATCGACTAGCCCTTGTAGAGATAGATCTTGATATTTCCTTTTAAAACCTTCCCACTAGTATGGAAATGAAACTCCTGTCTTGTGGATCTGATTCCACGCCAGTCTGAATGGACCTATGAAGATGTTCCAAGCTTTATCCATGAGCAAAAATCCTCAACTACACCATTAAAAAAAAAATCTTTCTACAAACACTCTGGAACTCTGGATGAGTGATTTAAACAGCCACGGTAACGCTCTAGTCTCGCATTCAGGATTACGTGATTTCGAATTCAGTTGGTCCATCAAGGTTTTTGTTTTCACAAATCACTCCAGGGGAATGTCGAGATGGTTCCTTGAAAAGGCCATGGACGAATTTCTTCCCACTTCTTGCCGCCAAATTTCTCCCCCTCCAATGACCTCGACGTCGACGAGGGTAACAGTACAAGTGACTGGTACTGTTGCATGTGCGACGGTTGGCACCCCTGCTGTGAACCGGGCGATGTCAGGCAGTCGCGAGGAGTGTCTGTGTGTGGTCGGTCGCTGGATTAAAGTGGTAGCGGGGACAGTGAACTATGAACATGTGTCGAAAGTAAAAGTGCCTCACACTCAAAGAACATTGCAATGTTCGGATACATGAAAGTAACTTTATTGACTGATGTCCATCCGGGAGAGAATGTATAAATTTTAATAAATCACACTCTGACACACAGTATACGTCAACAAGGAGTGATAGAATTTTGTTAATTCTCCTCTCGATATAGAGATATATCCCGGATATTCCCAATCTGGCGACCGTACTAACATTAAGTAATCTAATTCAGTTGTTTTGTAAAGTTGGCTTGTGTAGAAGTTGGCAGGTACAGTAACGATTTTAAGATTGTGTAATTACACGAGGCATATCTCCAGAAAAAAAAAAAAGATTACGACAAATAATGTATGTATCAGAGTTCCATGAATTAGAGATATCCCTCAAAATTTAATTCACTACGGGCTCTAGAAACAGTACAAAACCGTTGATTATTCCGGATTAATTTATTCCGTATTTACTGAAGTGCCTTGAAACAACAGGTATCTAAATGAATAAATTTAAACACCAGTTATGTATTTCTGCTGTATTTTTATTAAAAATGTTTGCACGACAGTAACCTACACATTCTGTGATTTTAACATACATAAAATTACCATCTAATTAAGTCGTAAGTCTTCAAATCTATGTAACGAATCAAAGAAACTCCGATGTTTTTCCTGCATTAAAATTTACGGTTAAAACAGAACTGTAGGTCTTTAACGACATTTCTGTAAAACGGTCTTAAATGAAATGAAATCAATACAACAATATTTCCATTTGGTCCTGATTCCAACAACAGCAAAATATCATGCAGGAATAGCAAATTAAAAATAAAATCCTGTGTCTAAACATTATAAGGGACAATCATGACGAATCCCGTCTGTCTAAAGGATGTAAATTTTAAATGTCAGAAAATTAGGATTTCCCATTTGTGCATCACGATATGTGGAAGAAATCTATCCCAGCTATTTAATTGTAATTAGAGGCAGAAATACACAGATTTACCAAACTTTTTTTTATATAAGTCATGTGAAAAGGAGAAAAACAAAGAAATTAGCAATCAGTTTTACCTAAGAGTTCATTCGATTGGTATGAATATTTAAAAATTTATGAAAGATATGTATCTCATTATTTAAGGCAGATCTGGACGCGGAAGCAAATATTTTAGTGACTCATTTTTACAATCACTATTCGTTACAGTTTTGAAGCTTAGCCGTAGCTGTGCTCCAGTGCGATACATTGATCATACATATCCTGCTGTTTTTATCACAACTGCATGATAAGTAGCTTAGAGAGCAACATGTAATCATTTAATCAACTGAATTCAAATTATTGAAACTGCATTAACATCGACGTGTTAAATAACACATTTATCATGCGTTGCGTGAAATATAGCCAAATATTCTGGCACTGGCGTGTGACCGATTACTTTTGGTCCAATCAATATGAAAGATACGAGTTCAAATCCAGATTCTGTTAATCACAGCTCTGAAAAGATTCTTAAATTAGCCACAATAAACACACAATAAGACATCTGATTCTGTTGATCTCACATTAACTGAAAAAGATTTTGAAGTACGTTTAGACTGATTTAAAAAGTCTGAAGACCTACTTGAAAAAGAATAGATTTCCTTCTCATGCTTGTTGAGTGTCACTTCCATGACTCTAATAATGGAGCAACAAGGGGAAACAAATAAATAAAAAAGAACTAATGTAAATAAGTAATATACTACGAAACATTAAAAGATAATTTTCTTTTTTATTTTCGTATAACATCCATTTTCCCATTGGTGTTCTGCAATGCACGTTCGTACTCGTCAAAAGCTGGAAGGATGAATCTTACTCATTTTGACTGGGATCGGTTATGGCACAAACACTTTCAAGTCACGGATCAAATTTGTTAGAAATGCACTGTGCAACCTTTTGAAGGCTCTAAAAAGGCGAGGGACGGAGATTGGATTCTCTAGGACATCACTGCGGCTATTTTTAATCTGATAATGATGGGAGTTCAAACCAAGCCTGGTTGGTGAGCGGTAACTTTGATCATTGGGTGGATGATGGTTCGAACCCCCGTTCGGCCTTACAGATTTTTGTTTTTCCATGGTTTCATTCCAGGCGAATGTAATGGCTAAATTCCTTTTCGTTTGTTGTCTTCAGTCCTAACCCACTTCTAATGACGTTGCAGAGACGTTAAGCTCTACGAAAGAAAAATAGAAATATAAAGATTGTAATGCACTGTCTCATTGGTTTCAGCTAGTGCGTAATTGGTATGAGGAATATTCTTGGCAGTTGCAGCATATAATTTGCCCACATAGACATCAATCTCACACAGAATATTTGGGATGTGGTGGGTAGAGCCGTTAGTGTACAAGGTGGAACATCAACCATAATTACGTAATTAAGAGGCACTATCGGAAAAGCATGCCTGGAAACTTTCAGTGCCAGTACAGCCAATGCCAATTCAAAACACTGCACTTCACCCAACTAAATGGGCCTCCACACATCTTTAGAGGGTGCTTCCAAGTGTTTCGAAATGTCAATGTATCTTTAATGATATGTGAGTTAACTAACATACTAAATATTAGCAGATTCACGACTATGCTTATTAATACTTCTTTTCTACTTGTTCCTTGTGCTCCTGATTCTGTTAAATAACTCTGAAACTATTCAACATATCAGGGTAGAGTTGAATGCTCTACCACTGAGCTATAACTCCACTAACATATCAGGATATACTTAGGTGTGTAAATATGAAACCGGATTTTTTTTTTTTTTTTTTTTTTTTTTTTTGACAGCTGACTGTGATTTTCAACTCACAACAATACAAGTTTCATACAACAGTGTAGTTTTTTAATAATATTGATCGTGTTGAGTTTTGAGCCTAAAAACTACTATTTGCAGACATCGTTGTTTTTCTGTTACCATTTAAAGAAAACTGCTGCAGAATCGCATCGAATGCTTGTCGATGCTTACAGTGATCGTGCTAACGGTAAATTGCAGTATTTTGAGTGGTTTAAAAAATTGACATGGGAAACGAAGACCGTGGAAGACTTCCGAAGAAGTTTGAAGACGACGAGTTGCAAGCATTGTTGGATGAGGATGATGCTCAAACGCACAGCAACTCGCAGATCAATTAAATGTAACACAGGAAGCTGTCTCCGTACGTTTAAATGCGATGGGAAAAATCCATAAGATGGGATAATGGGTTCTACATGAGCCGAATGAAAGACAGAAAGAAAAACGAAAAACCAGTAGAGAAAAGCTGTTCCCCAAGTGTAAAAGAAAGTCGTTTCTCCATCGAATTGTAACAGGTGATGAAAAGTGGATATATTACGAGTACCCTAAGCGTAAAAGATCACGGGTAACTCCAGGTGAACTGTCAACATCAACTTCAAGGCCAAATCGCTATGGAAGCAAGACAATGCTCTGTGTTTGATGAGATCAAAATGGTGTTATCTATTACGAGCTACTAAAACGTGGTGAAACTGTTAATACTGAACGTTATCGACAGCAAATGATCAATTTCAATCAGGCATTGCGGAAAAATAGTATATAGCTCGTACTTCCGCGAGTATAATACAGAAACAATTTATTAAAACTTCGTTAACTGTTCACAGTGTCATTACAGGACCATATTTTACAATAGAAGATTTATCTGCTAACACTTGCTTGCTAATAAAAGACTGTCATTTACTAGAAATGTAGGAGTCCAAGCATTTCACAGTTTAGTAGCTAATGTTGATAAAACAGCAGTTTTTCGTAGCAGCATCTTCACATTTGAGGAGAAACTAGCTGTCAAATATGAGAATTGCTACACTACTTCAGTAATGCTTTTGGTGGTTTAAATGTATCGTTCTAAGAGCAATGTCTCTGCGAATCCCTGTACTACCATCCAGATTTAGGTTTTACAAGGTTTCGCGAAATCACACCGAGCAATTGCCGGATTCATTCCATCAAAAAGTTCTTCCTTCCCCTAGACTTTTATCACCTCTACGTGTTGATAAAGGATTCTCAGAATGGGGCAATCGTGGAATGTTCCAAGAACAACTGCCTGGGTTCTCACTTTCCGGTGGACGTCAACTTGGGACCCTATGAGGTGACACCATTACTAAAGCTGACATCATTTACCTATGTTAAAAAATAACTACCGTCCATTAGGCTCGAGTTCATTAACCTCCGAATTAGAATATTGAAAAGGTGTGTGGGGATATTTGACGGCAGTTCAATTGAAAATAATAACGTGGACAGACGTCCTGTAACAGCAGCTTATTGACTACTCGAAGCTGTGGTGTCACTGTTCTTTTATTACAATTACCTATTAGACCATTGTAATTAGACGTTAGATTTTATTCTAACTGAATCACACCATAAGAAATTATACTGCTCTTTTTTTTCTTTTTTTTTTGCTGTCGTCAGTCTTTAGACTGGTTTGATGCAATCCTCCATACCTTCCTATCCTGTGCTAACCTCTTCATTTCTACATACCCTATACAACCCACGTCCTCAATTATCTGCTTCATATATTCTAATCTCTGTCTACCTCTACAGTTCTTACCTTCAACTGTTCCCTCCACTAACAAATTAACCAATCTAGCATGTCTCAAAATAGACCTACCAGCCTGTCTCTTCTTCCTGTAAGCTTCTTCCATAAACTTCTTTTCTCACCCATCATTTCCAAAACTCGTTCATTTCTTACTTTGTCTGTCCACCTAATTTTCAGCATTCTTCTGTAGCACCAAATTTCAAATGCTTCAAGTTTCTTTCTTTCCGGTATTCCTGAAGTCCATGTTTCGCTACCGTAAAGTGCTGTGCTCCACATATAGAGTTTTAAAAAGTTCTTTCTAATTCCCAGATCAATATTTGAAACTAAAAGGTTTCTCTTTTTCATGAAGGCTTTTTTTGCTAGTGCTATTCTTCTTTTAACATCATTCCTGCTTCGGCCATCGGTTGTAATTTTGCTTCCCAAGCAACAGAACTCATTCACTTCTCCTATTGCATCCGATCCTATTTTTATATTTAATCTGCTAGTATTGGTATAATTTCTGCTACATTTCATCACTTTTGTCTTACTTTGATTTATATTCAGTCCAAAATATTCCTTCAGTATTTTGTTCATGCCATTCAGTAACTTCTCAATATCCTCAGCCCTCTCTGCTAACAAGACAATGTCAGACTGCTTTATGAATCTAAAATAAAAACTAAAAAAAAAATTAATCTTGTATTTAACTGTTTACACAATTTGAATTTAATATATCTAAATTTAGTACTTTCCTTTTCTTTAATACTCAAATGCTTCTGCTCCTTGTATTAAAACAATTATTTACACAATTAACACAATCCACTTTTCTTGAAGTTTTAATAATTTATTTGTGCACTCCATAAATTAACAAATTAATGTCCTTCTTCTTGAGTTTTGTTATGAATAATATTAGTCTTATCAATTTCTCTGTAATCCGAAGACCATATAATTTTGGTTAATTCAATAATGTCACACAACCTCTAACCTGACATTCAGCGATCTTTACTGTTACACGTTGACCAAAGACAAAACCGCTTCCTTACTCAATGAAAAATATCAGACACAAACATTTAAATTATTTTAAATAACTCTCCTGCAAATATTCTATAGAATAATCGTACTTGTCAGAAACAGAGAATAGGTGGAGGTTTACTACAACGGTTTTCTTCAGGTTTGTTACCCTACCATACACTTTGGAACTATAGTAGTGGTATACACGCCAGCAGCCGTAAATATATGAGCGTGAGAAGAAGGCGCAGCGACAAAGCATGTCTTCTACACATCATCATGTAGAACCCTCTTCGAAGTGTGTGTTTACCTATGTTCAATGCCGAGGTTCCGCTCTGACAGTTGCCTGTCGATCTATCGTTTTGTTGTCGACTACAGGTCATGTCTGTCATAGCGAAGACCCCCTTTGAGTCCTCCACCCGCCGCACACAGGACAACACCATATTCAGAAATCTGTTATTATGCAGATTATCTAGTTAATGTGCAGAATAACGTGCCGAAAATTGTATCATTTCTCAAATTACCTATGTTATTTGCAGATTATATAGATAATTTACACTGTATCTACTAAGTTCTGGTTAAAGCGAAAATAAGATCTTTGCTAGAACAACAGCAACGTTTTTGTACGCTTAAATTAATACAATGTTATTTATTTAGTTTTAGATATCTATACAATCAAACATTTAACAAATTAGTTTATAGAATCAATAATCAATCAATTAAAAAACTGTAATACAAAGAATCAAAAGGTTTAAAATATTATTACAATTAAGGAAATGAATTTGCAGAACATATGATAAAATTATGCTTTCCTATTAGTGCAATCTAAAGACTGGCGACACTTTGAATTACAAAGCCTTTCGCGACAAACACAGCTTTTTGTGGCACATTTAGAATTGCGGTCATATATTCTGAAACCCTACCAGTACCAAGGGATTTTTTTTTTTTTTTTTGCTTGATGCATACAAAGAGTTAAAATTGTCTGCTTTTAAAACGAAATTATGACAAATTCAAGCACTAACAAGCAGAAACGAATCTGAAAACAGAATTAGTTATGCTACGCACTGGCATTATTTTGCCGTTCCCATTGTCGTCACCGCGATTGTCACCGTTATGGGCAGTGGCAGTTAATCTGCAGATTAGGTTGTTAATGTGGACATTAACGGGTTTCGAACTTTAGCGGTAACATCTACACACAAACGTTTCAAACGAACCATGCTTCAAAAGTCTCTACCTGTAACAAGCTAGTTTGGAATGACTATAATGTATTTGGAGTACTCCAGTTAGCCCAGGCTCAAACTTTATACCTGATTTCCGATCGTCCTGGTCACGGTTTTTAAGTGGTTTTGTGTAATCATCCACGAGAATGTTAGGATAGTCCCAAGTTTCTGCCTAAAAATCACATTTCTTACTAAATAAAATCTACACTTATTTTCGCAGACAAACAGTCGCATTCAACCTCCCCATTCGCTCCCCGGTACGACCATTCTGATTTATTTATAAACGTTTCTCGGGAAACAAACCGAGAGATGTTGTTATTAATGCACAATATTTCGGCGACTTTATACTCCGTCGCCATCTTCAGGTGCAGTTGCAAGTCTTGAAGTCTGCCTTGAAGTCAGCCTTGAGCATAACAACATCTCTCGGTTTGTTTCCCGAGAAACGTTTATAAATAAACAACGCCGAGAAAGATTACATTCATTTACATTCTGATTTAGTTAAATTAAATTAAATTGCAATGTAGCGAATGCTCCGGTGGCAATTTCTCTAAACACCCATCTTCCCCCTTTTCTGCATCCAGCTACATTTACCCTCTACAAATTTTAACTTAAATTCTTTCAACAATTTTGGCGAATTATTCATCATTTCTCTCGGCAAATCATTCCAATCCCTGACACCTGTAATACTCCTCCCAATTATTATTTCGTATTACTAATTAAAGTCCACAGGTTTGTTGACGGTTTTGGCCCTTAAATACCGTCATTTCACCCAAGCACGCGGACTGAGGAGCTACTTATCTTCTTTTGAAAGGTTCTTATTATACAAATCATAAGGCGTTTAACTTCGTACCATCAATAAGTTTCTATTTTATTGATCAAAGTCCATTCGCTACTCTTAACAACTTTATAAAACCACAAATGAAAAACACACTCTTTCGTATATTAAGAACAATCACGGACTCAGCAGGCTCAATACAAAATTGCTAGACCGCCGCCACAATCTTGGCGCGCAACAACCCGCGCCCGCTCGCGGCCAGACACACACTCTTCAAAAAACCAAAGATATTAATTTCACTTATATTACCCCTGTTTACAAACTTAGTACCGTCTGTGGTCTCCATGAGTTAAATACACTTGCTTACAATTCATATTATACATTCACTTCAATACTACAAAATATTCTTATAAATACATATATATTTTCCGGGCTAGTGGATATGCTACACACCCTTACCTAAAAAAGAGAATCTTCCTACACCCTTGTGTCTGAAATCGAGTGCCAGCTTGTGGTAATGGTGATCTTTTCCCTTCCATGCACTACTTTCAATTCTTTCATCAACATCTTTCCATGTCTCGATAGATTACCGTAATTACTCCATGCAATTCAGAGATGGTTAAACCCATGTCCAAATTATTTCCCGTTCGCTGTCCCAATCCTCTTGCTTCTCTAACTACCCAAGAAAAAATATTATTCTGCATTAACTTAGCGACCATGGAACTAGCTAAAGACACGGTCAGCAAAAGTCTGTTCGGGGCAACGGGGCAACTTCTGACCAGTAGGACATGGGAAAGCAGGAACGAGCGGAACTCAAACTATCGGGTTCACCTGCCAATATAGCTATTGGATTAAATAACTTTAGTTCTACAACATAAAGAGAATTCTTACTTAAAGTTTATGTTTAGTTTTGCATAAAATAAATCTTAAAAACTGTGGAAATTCCCTTCTGTAACACAAAAAATGAGTTACGCCATACCAAAGCACAGTATCTGCAATATACATGAAAGAAGGTGAAAATAAGGCATTAAACCCCTTTTACACTACTCTCGTTCTTAAAAACGGATGTTTCAAAGTAGCAGAATGTGTTGCCTCAGTAGTTAAGGCATAAAAAGGTACCCGGTACGACTCATGGCCTCGGCCAAAGTTTTTATGGTTCCATAAAACTGACCTTTACCTCTAAAATGTTTCGATATGTTAATGGACGTTCCTGGTTTGGATTCCAAGCAAAATTGCTACTCTGATTTACCTGGTAACTATATAGTGGTACGTTCTAACGAATGTTGAAAATGTCGAGGAATTTTTAATTTCGACTTTAGTTTTGTATAGAGGTACTTCACATTAAATACGATTTTTTTTTTTTTAGATTTCTATTTAGGATCTATGTTCTGTTTACATTGCGTAGACTAATTTCTATGTATCGCAGTAATGGTCAACATAACGAACTTCAGAAAAAGTAATAAGAATATCAAAATTCATCAAGAAAATTCTTATTTAAAAAAGCATCGGAATGCTCTCGTCGGTGAACTGGCAAGCTCCAACTTGAAAACTTTGCTTATTGAGTGATATTGAACGAAAATATCGTACGTTATAACTGGCTAATCTAATGGTACGAAAAAGTATCATCAAGTTGTACGCAATCATATAGTCGAAGTATTTGGTGTAGCATTACAATATAGTAACGTCATGTATAAAAAGGTAGACAAAGGTAGATTGTGGCAATTTTAAAATACTCTTCGGAATCTCCAACCTAATATTATCATACGTGTTCACAGTTTACTTCAAAAAAACGTCAGGTAATGTACTACTCATTGTAGGACACTCTAATGGGGCAAATGTAGGGTGGGGGAGAGGTGGAGGGTGGAGGGAATTCTTGGGGGTTGATCTCCACGTTCAATGTCCTGATTGCGGTATTAGAGAGGTTGAGGAGGGGGGGGGGGAGCCACAATACGACCTATTTTATCCGAAAAGTGTTTTTTCGTTTGTACTCGTAGTTTATTAGGGGAGGGAACAGTCGAAGGTAACAATTTTAGAGATACAGAAAGATTAGAAGAAGGTTTTAACGGGTAAGTTATGATGAAGATGCTAGCACAAGAAAGGAATAGATGGAAGATTGCGTTAAACCAGTAGATAGACTGATGACAAAACAAACCAAATTTAAAAAAAAACGCACACACACATTGGGTATCATATCGAATGGCACTGGAGGTTGTTGATACTCACTTTCTCAGTAGAATGCGTTTGGATCGAATCCCGACCAGTAATTAGCAATCAGTAACTTGACCGACTGCGCTACAGAAAAAGTTATAATACGAGCCGTAAATAAGTAACTAGTAACATACCATTCCAGTTACAACAAACAGATATATGAATCACTATTATAGGACAGAAAAACTTTAATGTAATAATGCAACTATGCAACAAAGTATCATTGAAGTTTAGTACTTCATACAATCACCATAAGTTTTCACTTTTGTAACGCCGGGAGAGATAGAGTATTTTATGTAAAATGTGTTCGTGTTTTCGGTATCCTTATTGCCAACAAGAAAATCCAGTAGTGGTGAACAACATAATATAAATTTTCAAACGAAGTATCTAATTGTGAAATTACTATGTTGTTAGATTAAAACTTTTGATTCTGTTTTAATACTTATCGCTTAGCTGTTTTATATATTTCATTTCATAATTCGCTTCTGATTAACAGGAATAAACGCTTACATATGCTCATAGCTTATGATGGCCATCGTAGGTTAGATGAAGATAAGGGTTACCTACTGCTAAAATTTTTATCATCATAACTCCAATAATAATCATTTGATTTTAACAATTTCATTTATGAAACCCAGAAATTTTTTTGTTCTTGAAGTACGCAGTATTTTTTTTAGCGATTGTATAAGATTTAAAATTCTATTTTAAATGAGCTTAGTGTTTATATTAGAAAGCTAACAAATTTCTCGTCATATGATAGCTAAAACACAGCATACAAACGATTGTAAGAGTTTACGGGCGGTGCGGTTTGCCATTTCGACTGTTGTGCCAACTGACCTCCATGCTAAATGGACGTCACTTCCAAAGATAACAAACTGGCAGTTTGTGAGTCGTAAATAGATCGCTCGCCGGATGTAAGCTGTCTGAGGAGACCGCTAAACAGACCTCCGGGAGGGAGTGGACCATCTGAATGAACCGAGAACAACTTTGAATGTGCTCTCGCTGCTATTCATACTGATGACTGAATGTTCAAAACGAGCTTCGACGGTCAATGTTAGGGTCATACTGAAATTACTTGTAATTTGATCTGATAATTCATAAATTTCGATAACATCAAGTGGCAGCTGATGAGATATTCCAAAGTTTTGGATCTTCCATGCATTTTCAGTCGTATGAAACATTATTAATACTGCAAGACCATAGAGTGCTTATATTTTCTTACTGAAAAACATTGCCAGCGGTGACATTTGAAAAGATATTACACTTTTACTTAACCTGATAATTTTTGTTGATTTTTTGCCCTAGTAACATATGAGCTGCTGCCACAGTATGAAAATAACAGGGATTTAATTTTGATCCTACAGACAATTTATTGGTTTTCGAAGCCATAAAATTTGGAATTGAAAGATAGAAAATGAATCACCTAAATCTATTGAACCAAAAAAGCTTAGATGAGAGATAAAATTACAATGATACATAGTAACAGCTTTTTAACGATTTATACAGTATTTTCGATTATTATCTTTTACAAATTCAAAGAAGAGAATAGATAAGTATAGCAACCGTTTAAATTTAGTGAGGATGAAAATAGTAATTAGTGGAAGTGATAGGTGGAAATATAATATTATCTTTCCTGGAGACAGTTTCTTTATTTTCAAAGTAACTTTTTTCATTATAGACAAAAATGAATAAATAAATCTGTTGTACTAACAAGTCAATTAAAAAAAATCATTATTAAGAGAAAATTATAATAAAATGTAGTAATCGCTTTTTAAGGAAATGAGCAGAGTATTGGGCTGTTATTTTTTTAGAAACTGAAAGAAGTTTATTATTAGATACTATCTGAAAGTATTTACTTAGTATGAAAATGATATTTACTGGAAGTGTCAAGTAGGGATAGAATATATCTAATGCAGTCAAAAGCAAGACAAACCACGAATAAGTTGATTTAGTAATGATAATATCAAAACAAACCGGAAGTGTAGAAATATCATTATATGATATTTATGGACTCGAAAAAAGTCGTATGGCTTCCAACTTTTTCATAACGCTAACAGTTTTCGTATAAATTTTCAGGATGACAAAATTTTTTTGAAGTACTGACCGGCTTTTTTCATTGTCATTTTTCTTCAACTATGCCCTTGACCAATTCCTGAAATACAGCTACAGTGATTGTTCCCTTTATGTCGTCAGCACGTTCCAGCATTTGTTATTTACATGTCTTAATCTCTATGAACTACATTGTAAATAAGTGTGTTATCCCATAAATATTTTTATAAACTAATTGGTTATACATTATAAATCAAGTATTACTAGTTTCTGCGTTGAGGTGCCTTAAGAATTCAGCCTTCTAAATGTCGTCACGTTTGCCGAGAATACGATATTCATCGTTCTGCATGAATAATGCTAGGGATCTGTCATCAAGAGGGCATGTGTCTGTTTAATTTGTTGTCAAGCTGCGTCAGCCAAACGGTTCTGTTTAACCGGGCTGTTGTTATATCCAATCAGACTGTCGGCGATAGCATTAATTTGTGTGTCAGCTCCAATTGACTTCATTCATGTCGCAATATACAATAATGTCACCCACAGTATGCCAATCACAGACAATTTTTATAAAAATAAACGATGTGTCGATATTTCAAATAATTTTAATTTTAATTCTGCATATCAAACAGCACAATGAAATGCTTGACATTCAGCTTTATCGTGGCACTAAAAAGGTTACTAATGGATCTGCTATATTTAACAGGTTTTAGAGATATGACGACGCTCATCATTTTGTATGTCTAATATTTTGATTACCATGAAATCATCAGAAACAGAAATGAACTAAGTTGATTGAGTCCTTTATACAATTCACAGTTGTTTTCTCCTATTGCTGTAAACGTATTGTTTCAAAAATTTTGAATATTTGATTTATCCGTCACCTTTATTTTTCCCTTCATTAATTTACAGCAGCAAACTCATAAATAATTAGATTAATTACATTGTTAGTTTATTACTGGTGCATGCGCCTATAAATGTTTCCGTTACATGAATTTACTTTAGCCAGATTTTATTTGCAGGCTCGTTTATCATAGAACCTACCGAAAATTCATTGCGCCTAGCATTATGCATAAAAATTCTCGAAAGCAATGAGTCAAGAAATTATGTTTCCAACTTAACCACTTTATACGCCAACAATGTAGTCCATCTTACTTTTTTTTTTTTACCTCAGAGTGGATATACTCTTGTTGATTAGTTCAACAACTCTTCCATGCTTGCCGAAACTGCGATGGATTAATTCTAATAAAATCAATAGTTAAATCATATTTAAATAAAAAATTACATGGAAGAGGTTGGTAGATCTTAATATATCAGTGAGGCGATCAAGGTTCGTGTCTATGAATTAATTATCTACGATTCTACACATCTGTCAGTTCTTCGTGGATGTCCGATGTTTTACGTAGTATATGACATGATTGTCTGACTTTTATTGTGACAAAAAAGCTGGAACATCACTCTTGATTTAGGGTTTTGTGACAAAGTATCTGCACTCTCAATATACCTGACGTCTAGTAGATACTCAGATGCAAAAATACCTCCCACGAGAGTACAGATTGTATAAGACGCACAACGTGATATCATTATAAGCATTCATTCCGAAATTTGAATTGGGAAGTTATTAAACGTCTGACTGGGTGATAACGGAAAGAGTCTACTTTGAAGGAGAACTACAATCAAGAAGTTACATTCGCTGGCATAAGGTCCACAGCAATCAAAACAGACCTTGTAAAATCTAATGAAAGCACAGTTTCAGCTGGGACAGCAACATTACAGCAATCATGAGATAATTAAGAGGAGTTAATTGCGTCTGTGATTTAATTAAAAGACCTTGAGAGTTCACATGTCGTTCTCCTCTAATTTTATTTTTTCCGAGAACGAAATTGCGGTTTACGATCTAAACGTCTCCTCTTTTTTTCCACCAGCCACTTTGTTCATTATCGGCGCGAGCCACCCAAAATGTTAATCACCGTTTGATGAAAATATATTTTTCAGCGCCGGGTGATACATCAGGACGCAATCCGTAATGAAGAGCGGGAAGTCGGCAATAAATAACAGAGCGTGTGATGGATGAGGCGAGGCGACTGTTTCTCGGAGGAGGGCATCCGAGGAGACGCTAATGTCGACGGCTTCAGTGTCGCCAAGATTAACAACCACGTTACCAGAAATATTACGGAGGTTTCCTCTTAACATATCTCATCAGTGCAACCAACAAAAAAAAAAGAATGGAAACAATTGTTTAACATTCAAAGATTGGTGTTTGTTTACGAACCAGTGAGTGTTAGATTTCTTGGCTATAAAGTAGTTTAGTGGAGGACGAAGGGTGGTCTGGTGGCTCAATAGCTAAAGCGTCTAACTGGAGATCGAATGGTCCCCGGTTCGAATCCTTCGGCAGGGATTTTCATAACCCAACCTCCACCTCTGGCACAGCTTGCTGCGTAACGTGAAGTACGGCAGAATGTTTCCGTTGTTTGGTTTCCACGTTAAACTGTGGGTCTCCTACACCAGGTAGGATTGCGGCTACGATAGGAGCACTGAATGCGCAGCCAGTGAAAACCTTGTTTTTTTTTTTAACTGCTTTACGTCTCTTTTTAACATCGAGGTCTTTTAGAGTCGGGAAAGGATGGGGGGCAAGGATGGGAGCAAGGAATGGGAAGGAATTCGGCCATGGCCTTTTGAAGGAAGCATCCCGGCATTTGCCTGGAGTGATTTGGGGAAACCATGGAAAACCCAAATCTGGATGCCCGGACGGGGATTCGAACCGCCGTCCTCCCGAATGCGAGGCGAGAACGCTAACCGTTACACCACCCCGCTCGGTGAAAACCCTGTTCCCAGGTCAAAGGATTTTTTTTTTTTTTAATTTTTTTTTTTAAGTTTTAGAAATGTGAAACAAAATAGAAAAAGTAAATCTGTGATGGGTTACAAACCAAAAGCATAGCGGTTCCCCTGGTAATAATGGAAAGATGCATACAGCACATCCTTTTTATGTTTTATTTTCTACGTGTATATAACTATTGAAAGAGGCGCGTTGACTTACTGAATCGCGTCAGTAGAAAACAAACGACACTTGTATGTCATCACACGAGGGTTCTGGGACATGTAAGCTACAATTCATCATCGATAATGAAGATGAACCAAGCTGTTTTGGTCTACTCCCTAACTAAAAGGATTTTGGTTTTAACTGCTAGTAGACTTTTTTATACGGTGACGTGAGAAATTTTTTTAAACGTATATAAAACATTGAAGTCTACCCCACGTTGGTGCATTATGAACTGGAACTAGGGACTTGGCCATCGAGGTAGGCACCGAGACATAAGCACCGGACTGTGTATCAAACCCTGGGTTAAATCTTAACCTTTCCGCAGTGCAAATTAGTGGAGGGCATATGAAACTGTCTATAGTGAGTGGTTAGATTTGGAAATTAAATTTGATAGAAGTTGGCTTGTTTCAGATGAGTAAGCCTTAGTGAGCCGGCACGTAGCTTCATTCTATACTTTCTTTCGTCTCTATTCCAAAATGTAAACAATACACGGAGCTGAAAGCACACACAACTCTAATACTTACGAACACTTTCGCAATGTCGAAGGCAACGGAAAACAACCGCACGAAATTCAGTGTAATTGTAGTGTAGGGGTAATGTTCATTAGATCGGATCTTAGTCTGCAACAAAGAATGCGAATAATTCGATACTACGTATTCTTCATTTTTCTCTGTGGCTGTAAACTGGCACTTGATTTCAGGCACAAGGGTTTGATAAGATTCTCTTTTTTTGGTAAGGATGTCAGGGATTGGAATAAGTTGCCAAGGGAAATGATGAATAATTTACCAAAAACTTTGAAAGAATTTAAAGACAAAATTTGTAGAGGGCAAATGTAGGTGGGTGCTGGGAAAGGGGAAGATGGGTGTTAAGGGAAATTGCCACCGGAGCGTGTGCTCCATTGCAATTTAATTAAATTAAACTGGACCCTCAACCAAAATCTAGAGAAAAGAATTGATACTCTTGAAATGTATCTGTATCATCGGCTCTTACGAAAACCTTGGGTGCTGAAAATCTCAAACGAGGTACTGCAAAGGATGGAGAAGCAAAAAGAACTGCTGCTCGTTATAATGCAAAGGAAAACTTAATATCTAGGGCACATTATGCGAGCAGAGCGGTATCAGCTGTTTCAAATCATCATTGAAGGGAAGATACAGGGGAAAATATCTGTAGGAAGGGGAAGGGATTCGTGGCTGAAAGACATTCAGAGATGGTACAACTAGAAGAGACTTTCCATGCTGAAATGTCACGTGACTTCCAACCTTCGATAGTCCATAGCAACAGCCTACCATCCAACACAGGCATGCCACGAAAATGTAAATCCTCAGTTATAAACTAGAAGTATTGATTGTTAATTTGTCAGTCTGCAACGTACTGCCTTGTCTAGAATAGTTACATTAACCTTGGACTGCAGCACCAGAAGTGCATAATGCAGCGGGGAAAAGTCATGATAATGTCCTCTGCCCCAGTACTAGTCCTTAAGTGTCTGAAAGGTGAAATGTGTTTGAGAGTACCGTGCGAGTATTCCGTGTTGTTGGTAGGTAGGGCGCAGGACTTGCGCTGCCTCCGTGCAGCTCCCCCGAATTCTTGTGTTGGCCGCCCGAGGGTCCTCCGGCTCTAATTGGACTCAGGTCAGCCCTGCCTAGGCCTGGCCAGTGACTTATGGCATTGCGTGCACCCTCAGCTGCTCTCTCCTGATCCTCAGCAGTCAGCTCTGTATTGAGTGCAGGTTAACAATGGAGGGATGATCGCTATTTCGTAAAGGGAAAGGTGGAGCATGATGAGGCAGCAAGTTAGACGGTTATCGATGGTGAACCCCCATTCAAGTAATGTTTCGATAGTTTCTGAAACGACACCTATTAGTTATTTTCAGAACTTACTTTACTTACCGTGTGAAATGACCGATGCAGCGCACATAAAGAAAGTGTATAAGGAAAACTGATTTTTCACTGTTTTTCTAATTCTCCTTGGTTGTCGTGTACATGACTGTTCCATTGCTGCATCCACTGCATACATTTTTTGTTTTCTTATTCTTGTTTATTTTATTTTTAGTACAAATCGTTCTTGCTTGGTTCATTTGACAATTTCATAGTTGACAATTTCATAGTTGACAATTTCATAGTTGACAATTTCATAGTTGACAATTTTTGTCAAAAGTCAATTTGGGCAGGAAAGGAACAGTTAATGATAAGAAGAGGAAACAATTAAAAATAACAAATGGATGAGTACATGTGGAATGTTTTTTTAGTCATAGTGTATAATCGGAATATATTGAAAGCTGGGTCTGCACTTGAAAAATATGTTGTCTTAGCGTGGACCATGATAAGTTGGTTAATATTTGTCCAAATCGTTAGGAGTACCTGGAAAGAAGAAAGTATATTCCATCCCACTCCATACAGTTCCATATGAAGTCCCTTAAACGTGGCCAGATGAATCAAAATATTGTTTTTTAATGGTCGGCATGATTTCAATTTTCCTTGGTGACCCGAAATCGCTGAAGGATAATCACAGGATTATGCTTTTAAAAAGACAATGGCTGGGTTCTTTTCATACTGCGTCCCTAATCATTTTCCGGCTCCATTGATCTCGTCGTTTAGGAGTTATAAAAGTCCCAAAGTGAATAAAGAATACTATATTTTATTCTATAAGTAAATACTAAGCATTTCTTCAGCGAAACCGCTTAATTTGTGATATTAAAATCGGTTGTTTTCTTTGCTGAAAATTTTATAGGGTTTTATTTCATTTCTTTTGATGTTTATACTTTTTACGACAGTTCCCTGCAAAAGATAAGCTGTAACATTTACCAAATTATTTATTAACAGACGGCAATGATCATACATTGCATGTATAGATCATGAAATATTCTGGCTTTTCTATAGTATTATGTTGGTTTCCATGTTCCCTGCATGATGCCGCTTCCTAGTATTAAATGCAGACGTTTCGACCAAATTTCTTCGACCTTCTTCTTGGGCAAACCATTCCTAGATACACAAAGTGCAGTTCATCCAAGAAGAAGGTCGGCATTTAATACTAGGGCGCGGCACCATCCCGGTAGCATGGAAGCAATCTGTTCCGGCAGTGGAAGCCTTCTTCCTAGTGCATTATGTCAATTTTTACTGACACCAACTTATAAATTCTCATGTAAGTATGAAGAATATTGTGACATGAAAGAAGAAAACGATAGCACTTCTTCCGTCCTTGCTATTCTAGTAATCGGGTCACTTGGATGATTTTATTACCTTGAATAATTTCTCCTTCCGTGACCAATGGTGATAAATATACCAAAGATTCATGAGAACATATGGAATACGTCTGAAGAAACTCGTCCATAGCTTAATGAAAGTCTTCCCTAACTCTACTGTTATTCAGGTACTAGTAGCAAAGTGGGTATAAACAAGACCTTGAACATCATATTGCAACAGGACTTTCTGGTTAGGAGTAGATCATGTGTAGTTTGCTCCTCGATATTCTGTATGCTCGGCCATTCTTTAATTATTCATTCAGCCATATTATAAATTATGGTTTTATTGAGAGTGCATATATCTGAAACGATTAAAGTAAAAACTAACATGTTGTAGGGGTTCTGTGACGACAAAAATCATTGAATGCAATCCACGCTGGCTATACATTACTTCTCTGTCTGCCTGTGTATGTCTGACGCTGAGATTTATTGCTTTAAAAAAAATAAAAAATAAAATAAAGAATTGTCAATGACACTTGGCCTTATAGTCCAAGATCCGGCTGCATGATTTCTACATCCATCTGTTATCTGATTGAAATGAAATTTTTATGTATAATTATTAGTACCAGAATACGATTCTGCCGTGTTGCCTAACAAAATATGGCCGCAAGTATATTTAGTTAAATTTTAAACGCATCAAATTTCAAAAATTTCGTTCATTTGTTTTTTTAATAAATTATCATTCAAAGAGAGACAAGTAAAGAACATTGCCAGCTGTTAAAATTAAAGCATCAAACCTTCTAACAGACGGCAGCCCAAACTTTTTATGTTCTTTACATGTCTATCTTTAAAATAAATTGTATTTTATTTAAAAAACAAGTGAACGAAATTTTTATTTTTTAAAAAACTTTAATTAAAAATACTTGCGGACATATTTTGACAGGCAACAAGGTTGTATCGTATACATAAAAATTGCATTTCAATTATATAACAGATGGAGGTAGAAATCATGTCTATTATAGTCATTAAGCCAGCACTCAATATATGATAATCATTTATCTGATAATGCGTCTTCCAGTATTTATCTGATTATTCAATTGGAGACTGCATACAGAACACTTATCCTAAACACCCATGCTCTCGTCCAGTGTCGAATCGGCAGTCTATGTCACACGCCATCGAGGCAGGCGAAGTTTGTTTTTCTGTTCGTGGTATGTTTGTAACGGTCAAACTAATAAGAAGAGTACACAAAATAACCAACAAGCCACTTCTAGTATTTGAGCCACTCACTGTTTACTATGAGTCATAAATCAACGTTTATTGGAAATGCAGAGAAATAATTATCTCCCATGCATTTTCTTTTGTAATTTTTCTTTCTCGCCTTCCTGAGGCTTAGCAAAGCAGTCATACGGTTAAAAAAATTCTACTTGCCATATAACAAGGGTTGCTTGCATGAAGTTGCGCAGTTAGGTTGTCAGGCGGTGAAGGATTAATATTCAAGTAAGCCGTCAAGCGGTTGTAGCTTTTATCTACACTGCTGTCAAATTAAGGCACGCAGAGGAGCTAAATTTTGATGTCTACAAACTGCACCATCTGCTACCTCAAACATCTGGGAGCCGCGTGATTTATTCGTTGTATAAGATCACGCCTCGCACGGTTGCTGTTGAATGAGATGAGTGGAGTTATTACATATCTTACTGCAGATTACAGTAATAACATGAAGTTATATTCTTTAGTGAACTTACTTTATACGTCGGAACATAAAATTGATTTTGCTAATGAAGGTAGTCAATTCGATAAACTGCCATTACTTCAGATAATATCACATATAAATGATTTTTCTGTATTATTGAATCCAGTAGTTCAGCTGGACATTAGAAATGTCAATACACGATTATGCCCAATACAATCGAAAACTTGAGGACAAATTTTGTAAAAATAGATAGTCACTTAAGTCAAATCATTATTATTCAAGTTGCCAAGCTTGATAAAAATTTCAATTAGCTGCAGTAAGGTAACATAGGACACCATAATTACCGTTCGGCCTATTGTTGGGGAAGTTATCAAACATATTTCAATTCAAAGTCTCAAATAAAAATGTTATTAAATAATCAGTAGTGAGTGCATTAGCAAAGTGAGTCAAAATATAAAAACAGATAACAAAATATACTCAGGTCGAAAAATGTTCAAAATATTATATGTTACTGAATACCATAAATCGTTATGACGTTATTATTTTTTCTTTCACGTACATAAAATCATAGTAACGGACATATTTTTAAAGAATACTTAATTTGGTTTGTGGGGAGCTCTGAATAGAAATTTTATTAGATGGCGTTAGTTCTACAACTCCGTAAAGTTAAGATATTATGTAAAAATGTGGTGAAAAATTCGGTATACATGATCGGCATAAACATCAATTCTTATAAAACGTATGCAAGGATATGTAGAAGTTATTTTAATAATATGCTCTCCGTTCTTAGTTTAAGATGAATAACCGGCTGAGAAGAGATTTCTGACATTTTGCCTATAAATGTGCGTTATTAAAACTTAGGATAGTTATTTTACGAAAGTTTTTAATTGTAAATTATTAATTATCGCGAAAATTTTTCAATCTTTTTAGCAGTCACCGTTTCTAACGTACAGAGTATTCACAATAACCTCAAAATTAAATTCATTATTAAGAAGGATCTGTCCACGATTTTTTGCGTTTCTGATGTGATCAGATAGAATTTTCAGTGTTTTGGTTTCACTCGTTACAACTAGATCATGCCCACTGGGGCCCGAAAATCTCTGATGTTTCCTATCGATTGACAACCGAATGATTCATATCAAAGGTAGTACTCCAACAGGATATAAGAGGTGGTTAATTACCTTAGCGTGTAAGTTTCTTCGAGTGTCAACAGTTCCATCTAAAGCGTAATTTTTCATAGACCGAAGATGATCAATGACGAATAAAATATTAGTCGTTATTTATGTTTTATCACTATTCCGGATGGCTAGAAAAGTCCAGTTGTAACGCAGTACACCATTGGAAACAAATGGAAAGTTATGAGAAGTAATCCTTAAAATTAGTATATTGTTTTCAAGAAACAAACCTTGTAACATAAGTAGATTTATCTGTTGGAATGACCTACAGAGCTTTGACGAACGTTTTTGACATACCGAACAGAAGCTTTATAAGTTTACTTCCAAGCGACCATAAATTTCTAATCAAAATTAAATGGGATTAAAATAAGCAAAGTAATGTAAAATTTAACGTATTTTGCTGAAATTTAATGTTTCCTTATTGCTTTATGGTGGAGTTTCTATCGGTGGGCCAAAATAGGAATTTATATTTTGTATAAAAATTGATTAATCAGAAGCTCTCATGGCTCGTAATTTTCGGATGCTTCCTTGAAATACGTTTTTAAGTGTTGTATTGACTCCGGGATGAAGTAATTAATTGCTTGGTGATTTAACCAATTACCAATCATCTTCGAATTGTAACATTCTTTATATTCTTTGAAGTTTTTGATTTTCGATTTCCTTGTAGGTAAATGATAAAATTACTCTGAACAAATATACACAGACAAGTGGAAATATGGTTCTACGTGTCTGTATGTAACAAACAACCATAATAGACAGCGAATAAAAAGTTAAGTTGTTTGTATTTCTATGAGCTAAAGACAACGGTAGCCAGTGCTTGTGGAATGTGCTATCGCTTTAATTTCGTATTCTGAAATAACGTATTAGTCGCACTCTAGCTTGGCGGCACTCTTTACATAACAGCAAAGCTTTTACTGCGCTATAAATGCTCTTGTAATATGAACGAAACCCGTAATCAAAATCCTCTCAAAGTGTCATTACGCTGTTAAGTAAATAGGCTCCGTGTTTACGTTCGTGCGGCAGCTGATGGTAGTGGCCCGTTCGATAAACATAGTATGAAATAATAACCATTACTCTTGTATGGTGGCGGTAATTAGTAGAGTAATAACCAAAATATTTGTCGCCATCGATGCGTAAATATTGTTTTGAATAGGTGTCGCTTCATTTGACTATAGTTTGTGGATACAGCCGCGGCAGCCTAGGGCCGAAGCAAAGCACAAATACGTAGTAACCTGCTCTGTAGTGAAACAGGACACCGCTGTGGTTTTAAGCATTCTAATAACAAGAAAGAACTACTATTGTCACAAAAATTTTCAGCAAACTTGAAGTGTGTTAAAGTTATTCCGGTTAATCTGAGAAATTAATCAGAATGATGATTTACTAAAATTAATACTGTATAATCTTTAAAGGCTAACTTAGCTTTTATACCATTTTTGAAGTTAAGGAAGGCTATGAGATTTCTCTGACGAAAATAAACTGATCAGCAACAAAAATTATTAGGTTCGAGCTACGAAATGCATTTATGTACAGTTATGGTGTAGTTCAGATATCCGATGATTATTGGCTCTCGTTACCCCTATTTTTATCTACATTTCTGTTCATGTTCTCTCACTCAACTGAAAAAAACTTACATAAATGTTTCTTCAGACTTTTTTTGTACTACGTATCACTCTCTGTCTCTCTCTCTCTCTCTTTTTTTTTTTTTTTTTTTTTTTTTTTTTTTTTTTTTTTTTTTTTTTTTGCTTACGGCTTTAGAAATAATTTTCTCATGGCCTTTTCGAAAGAACCATCCTGGCATTCGCCTGGAGTGATTATGGAAAACCCAAATTGGATGACCGAACGGGGATTCGAACCCACGTCTTCCCGAATGCGTTAACCGTTCACCCACCACACTCGGTGGCACCGCAGATTACTGGGTTGTGTGTTGTTTGCGTGCTTATGAATGAATGGTGAAGGAAGGAAAAGGATGAAACATGCTGGCACCCCATTCAGGCCTACACTTCCAAAAGACATCAAAGAGGCCGCCGTGCTTAACGTCCCCACCCTACGAAGTAATCACCATCGAAACTCTGTACTCACTGTGTACAGGTTATTTCGGATTTTGGGGTACGATCTGATGATCAGGAATTGTGGCTTACCACTTCTTCAATACAACCGGCTGTGTGGTGCCGGTGAAAATATCTTCCCCGCCAGGACGCGAATCAATTATACCCGCGCCACGCAGCTGACACACCACGGTGACGTCAGCAGCTAAGCAACGTCGCGGGCATCTCGGTAATAGTCTTCACAAATTCCTTACAGCCTTCCTATTATGCTGCATTTCCTGTCTAATTTATAATATCTTATTTTTCTAGTGCTTTGTATCTTCGTCTAGAGTTGCTCCTATAGTGGTAGCCTTTAATAGCATACGAAGGAAGTTGGCAAAATCTAGAGAACAGTGAGGAAGCTAGCTGGAATATTAGAAAATGTGAATACAATGCATAAAATGTAAAGGCTTTTCGACATATATCATAGCATGATTTCGGATAAACTTGCAATTTTTACCAGCTATTAAAAGGGGAAGGGAATACGTCGGAGAGAATCCCCGTCCGACCATACAGATTTTGATCTTCCATGGTTTCCCCAAATCTCTCCAGGCGAATGCCGGGTCGGTTCCTTCAAAAGGCAATGGCCAAAATCCTTCCCGTTCCTTGCCCCCAGTCCTGTACCGCCTGTAATAATCTCGACGGGTCGCAAAGCAACAGGAAAAAGAATAATAATAAAAAAGTTAAAAAAGTTCAGTCAAATTCTGGTTATTATTACGCACGATTACAGTTTTTTTTTTTTTAAGAACGACGCAGAGATATTAGCGAAAAAAGAAAATTACAGTATAATAATGATTTCATGTGATGTCCTGGTGACAGAGTTTGTTACCGGCTGCGATATCTATCTTTATTGTTCCCCGTCCAGGCATCCAGATTTGGGTTTTCCATGGTTTCCCAAATCACTCCAGGTAAGTGCCGGGATGCTTCCTTCAAAAGGCCATGGCCGAATTCCTTCCCATTCCTTCCCCCCATCATTTCCCGTCTCTAAAGATCTCGCTGTTAAGAGAAGTTAAGCAGTTTTTAAAAAAAAAAACAAATCTTTATTGTAGCCGTTTAAACTTTCTCCTTATGGCTATGGTCATTAAAGGCGGGATGGGACAGGGGGCAAGGATTGTGAAGAAATTCGGACATGGCATTTCGAAAGATTCATCCCGGCATTCGCCTGGAGTGATTTGGGGAAACCATGGAAAACCATAATCTGGATGGCAGGGGCGGGATTCCAATCCGCATCCTCCCGAATACAAACCCAGAGGGTGACCGGTCGCTCACTATGCTCGGTCAGCCTAATCTAACCTTATAACCCTACCTATAGCATAATGAAAAATCCAAACCATGAAGCATCCTAGAGTACTCACATTAATTAAGCAAAGTTTTGGCAGCGTTGAATGTCAAATCTGAAGTCTGTAAAAATTCTAGCCGTGGAGGGAGTGATGAGGGGATGAACGAGAGAAGTAAAGGAATTGGGTTACAAAACTTTGGTCAGACCATTGCTCGAATATGGTAGTGTAGTATGGGACCCACATTTTGAGTATCAAATACAGGAGTTGGAGAAGGTGCATAGAAGGGCTGCTAGATTTGTTTCTGGAAATTATCGCAGAATGCAATCAGTGACAGATATGATAAAGGAGCTGGAATGGGATTCATTGCAAGACAGGAGGAGGATGAGGAGGGTAATGGGAACGTACAAGGCGTATACTGGCGATGAGGCATGGAAAGATATTGCAGTAGGTATGAAAAGTAGTTCATGGAAGGGAAAAGATGACCATGACCACAAGCTAGCACTCGATTTCAGGCACAAGGGTGCGGGAAGATTTTCTTTTTTAGGTAAGGGTGTCAGGGATTGGAATGAGTTACCAAGGGGAATGATGAATAACCTACCGAAAACGTTAAAAGAATTTAAAGTTAAAATTTGTAAAGGGCAAGTGTAGGTGAGTGTAGGATATGGGGAAGTTGGGTGTGTAGGGAAATTGCCACCGAAGCGTGTGCTCCATTGCAATTAAATTGAATTAAATTAAATTAAATAAATCTAATTTGCTAGTAAATACTTTTCACAATAAACACACAAATGCAACTTTTGCATGAAATGATATTAATATCTACACAACCGCATCTGTTGATCCAGGTCACAGAAAAACTCGTATAAACCAAGCCTACTACTTAGCAAAATTCTCGGAAACTTTATTTATACTTTTATGTTCTCTACCGTAACCACGTCATGATTATTAGGATTTATATGAATTCCAAAAGATTTACACTCTTGTATTGCCAAAATTAGAATTAATATTAATGTATGGTGTTTGTTTCTTGGAGATATCTTGAAGTCTGGACGCACTATTTGTGTAATTGACAAATCAATGGAGAACATATGTGCCACAGAAGTGCGGTGTACCCAAGTCCGTGCGTGTTCTGTTTTGCCACAGAAAAATATACCCAGTCACCTGTGTCAAACAACTGAAGCACCAGACCACTCAAAATGACTATAAAACATGCTTACTGTGACATATGACAATCACATAGGGAAGTTATTATCACAAATTAGATAAATTCAAACATACTTAAAACTGACTGAATGGTCACGAAAGTCGAAAGATATTTTAAAAAATTATTATCTACTAGGTGGCCAGTGAAAAAAAAATCTTGAATAGAGAAGTTGATAGTTTATAGCAGAATGAAAAAAGAACCGACCATTTTTAGCTGAAACAGGTCTATAGAAAAACACTTAGAAGCAATTAGAAATGATGAAATGTTTCCTGAGCCGAAACAAAACTATTCGATAGCTCCTTGCTCCAGAAACTTGATCTTTAAAATGATTCCTGATTACCGATTTTAATTAAGTATGAAAGGAGAAAGACGACTCACCACAAATGAAAACACCTTTTTAAAACAACACATATGATTAAATACACATCATATTAAAATTTCGTCAGCAGTGAAAATGCTCAAAAAGCTATTAATTGATATAAACTGAAAATTTAACGAAACTATTATTACTCTATAGTCATAGTAAGCATTCAGTGAATACAAATATAATATTAAAATTAACCATAACCAGTTAAATGACACCAGGATTTACTGAAATCACTTGCATCACTTCGTGGGTCACAGAATAAAAATCATTTCAATACCTGATGCAAATTCCCAGACCCGATGTGGCACGGAAGTCGCAGATTGTATAATCTGCCTAAAAACCACATCGGCTGGCGTGAGATCCCCAGGGGCCTAATGCGACGGCCGGTCGCCCGCCCGGTGGGGCAAGATTGAGGTCTGATTGACTTAGGCGAGATGTGCGCCGGCTCCGCTCGGAATTGCCGTTTTAATCAATCCATTAGTGATGGAGAGCGGCCCGACATCTAGCGGAGGCTGCTGCCACAACCCCGGGGCCGTCTCCCCATCCCGGGACATTATTGCAATTAATGTGACGTCCTGGCGGCGGGCCAGATGAATAGCACGCGTCGTTGGCCTTCGACCCATACCTGGCCACACCGAGAAGGAATGCGGGCAAACTGCCAAAAAATGCAGCTGTAGGTAATGCCACTGTAAAGGAGGAACGGCTCCACAAATTTCAAGCTCGTAATTGAGGTGAAAGGTTAAAGTCAGGCCGCTATCGACTACCTATGTCCAAACGACGGTTATTTTCGACAGCAGTTCTTGGCACGGCGGTGGATATGGTGTCGTCAAAACTATGCGATTAATCTTGGTTCCTGAAGCTTATTTCTTCCAGAACTAATACAATGATGAGCGAAAATATTACGATCACTTGCTTCATAAACGTGTTAGTCCATTTTTGGAACGCAATACAGCAGTGATTTGGCGTCATATGGATTCGACAAGTCCATAATCCTTCGTAGGTTTCCTGACGTATCTGGCACAAGATGTCTACGCATAGGTCAAGCAATTTCCTAAAATTACAGACCCAGTTGTGTTTTATTGGGTTGAGATCGGGTGAATTTGGTGCGTGAGACATCAAAGTGGATTCATAATCTTGATCTTCCAACTACTGTAGCACAAACGATTCTGGCCTTGTGGCACGGACAGTTATCTTGGTGGGAGATACCATAACCGTCGTGGAAGGCATGGAGCTTGGAGGGATGTACGTAGTCCGCAATAATTTTCTTGTAGTCCATGTGGTGCTTTTGATCACTACCTAGGACCCATGGAGCTATAATAATCTTCTGACCGGCCTGCGTCCGTAGCGCTATGTATGTTTGGAGCAGATGCTCATCTGGAAGACGGAGTGCCCGCGAACTGAATCTGGTGTAACAAGAAACGCGATTATTCAGACCAGATGACACATTTCCACTGGCCCACAATCCAATCTCGGTGATCTCGAGCCAATTACAATCGTAATTGATGATGTACTTGGATCAATATGGGAACACGTAGTGGTTGTCTGCTGCGGAGCTCCATTTTCAGCAATATGCATTGAACGGTGTGCTCCGAAACACTTGTGCCTGCACCAGTATTGCACTCTGCCGCCAGATCTGCCACAGATTGCACCATTTCCCGCTTTAGAGAGCCGGCAAGCCTCCAACCTCCACGTTCTGTGATGAGGCGTGGACGTCCACTTCCTTGTCGCCTACTCGCGGTTTCTCGGTCCTTCTTATATAGATGATCACTACAATAGCACGCGAACAGCCGACCAGACTAGTCATTTCCGAGATGCTCATTACCAGAAACCGGGTCATGACAAACTGCTCTTTGTCAGAGTCACTTATGTGAGTGCATTTCCCCATTTACCACAAGTATCCTCGCTAGAATTACTATACATGCGTCTCTGCTCTGCTTATACGTATACTTTCACTACCGCATGACGTACGCACCACGGTACTAAACGGCATTCAATATCGTGGTGGAAAGTGCTCATAATATGTTGGCTCTCCGATGGAGAGTACTGTTATGATCGTATAAATACCGAAACATATTGTGAGTTTAATGTAATGTCAGCTTCCATTACCTGATCTCGATGGCTTCATAACAACGTGCAAGCCTTGATTTAATGGTCGCTGGTTTGAGTCCAGCCTCAGGCACAGGTTGTTTAAATCAGTTATTGATTCATTAGTAAATTTTTATTGAGCCGGATGGATGAGCGATAATGCTCGGCCTTGAATTCGGAAGTTCATGGGTTGAAATCTCCGCCCGGTAATTCAAATTTTGTTTTTTTCGTGGTTTCACTACAGGCGAAAACCATGTCCGAATTTCTTTTCGTTACTTCCCCTTTTCCTATCTCGTATCTAATGACCTCGACGTCGACGAGGCATAAAACCACAAAGAAAGACAGCAAATCAACAGTCTAAAGTCTTTCATGAACATATGTAACTGTTACCCTGAAGGAACTACTAATATGAAGAAACTATTACCGTCATGGAGCTATTCTGTCTCATTATATATGACGTTGTTCAAGCAATCAAGATGTGACTGTAGTGTATGAATTCGTTTCTGGTTTTTATGTGCTCTATTTCTGACCTGTTAGTGCCCCTAATTGGTGGCAACTCTGTGAAGATTCTGGGAACTTAATATCCAGGCCACGTTCGTTGCATTAATGACCTACCAGAGGGCGAATACCCAGCAGGTATTTGTAAATTCGTCCAAAAATTACACCTTTACGATTCCCACAGCGCTAATTGAATATTTGTAAACTGTTTTTACCAAAAGCGAGTAATGTGGCCCGAGGTATGTGAATTCATTTCCGCCTGTCAGCATAAAAAGCCCGTCTGTTTTGAGCCTTGGGATATTTGAATATGTTAACAGATACACGCGTTATTAAGTCGTCAGTGACTAATTCCGGAAAACGTTGAATTATCATTTAAAGTTCCGTCGAGTCGACTGAGCAAATTGTTTCTCGTCGGCCTCACGAGTCTTGTGAACTAATACGCTGACATTTGAACCGCACGGCACTGAATCCACTCCTGTTAGGGGACTTCATTTTCGAGCCTGACATTTACTGAATTTTTATATTGTTTCGGAAACAAGGCGGGGTCATAAAAGAAAATATATGCGTTTAGGATTCTTCTTGTTGGTGGTGGTGCCAGCGATAACTCGTTATTCCCGACTTTTATTTACACCAACGAGCTTACGAGAAAGCAGTCAACAGAGTGGCATCTCATTAGGCAGAACGCTGAGTTTATTTCGCCGCTGCTTGCGTGTAATCTACGAGAGATATTATGGCACATGTTTGTAAGCCCCCGGCCGGTAGTCATAGGTTCTTTGCAACGAGAGGCATATCCAATGGCGTGCCGTGTTTCAAAATGACGAAATTAAATATTTTTTTTTTTGTTTTGTTCTGATACAGCTTCTAGAAACGATTCGAAATGTATATATATATATACTAATGTCAAATCCCGTTAAATATAACGGACTAAACGGAGTGTTCTGACAGTTCATTTGTTTGCAGATGCATAACTAAATAGAATAGTAATATAATAAAGCTCAACACATTTCCTCGATGCGCTGTAGCAAAAATTTTTAGTTGTCTAGTCCAGGCTGAATTTCGGTCTAGCCACAAACTCCGCTAATACTGCCGGTAAAAAATAGAAGCTTCGATCACACGCGAATTAATACGTATATTCACTGGCATTATGCATCACGATATAAAATTGACCCAAAATCTTCATGGGTTCTTACAACTTTCTTTTTTGTCATCCATGATTCAAATCAATATTTGCTGACACAGTTACATGTGCTTTAATAATCAACTCTGTAATACAACGTAAGTGAAACCAAATGAATTTAAAAATAAATCTTAGCAACTTAATAATATTAGTTTTAATTGTGATTTATGTGGAATTACTTTCATTCCAACGAAGAAATAATAGAGGTGTTAGGGTGGTAACGTAAACAATCCAAATTATTTTTTAATGCAGATTCCTCAGGAAGACTTATTCATTATTCCTTAAATAATGACTTCATTAAGAAAAGTTATCAGCGGCTTAATGCTCGTTATGGGGCAACGAACGTTAGTGGGGTTATTATTATTATTATTGCTTATGGTTTCATGCCTCGTTGACGTCGAGGTCACTAGGCGGCAAAGGATGGGGACAAGGAACGGGAAGGATTACGGCCATGCCTTTTGAAGGAAGCATCCCGACATTTGCCTGGAGTGATTTGGGTAAACCATGGAAAACCCAAATCTGGATGCCCGGATTGGGATTCGAAACCGCGTCCTCCCGAATGCGAGGCTAGTGCGTTACCGCACATCCCCCACGCTGGGTAGTGAGGTTATAAACTACTGTACCACCTACACAGGACAACTTACACATAAGTCTTCTAAAGTGTAACATTGCTGAGCGGTGAATGCAATTAGTGTGAAATTACTGCCCTCTGTTGTAATGTCTAATGCCAGTTGTAGTTTTGAACCAGGCTAAATAACAATACAATCAAAACTTCCATTAACATTGCTGATCAATAATTAAAGCTTTTATCTTACATATCTATGAACAAAGAATTTACCGATAACTCTATGTCAAACAAATATAAGTAAATAAAAACAACTAATAGTTAATATGCTAATTCAAACTAAATATTTACTTTACTTCCAGTGCTTTGGTCATTCATTTCTTAGCGAATGATTAACTAAATAGAACTTTTACTAAATAAAGCTCATAACCTACGTATGTAGTAATATCTCTGGGTGTTTTTAATCCACCGCTGAAGGCTAACTACGTGACGTCATTAGCGTTTTATTAGTATAAATATTTTAATTCTTACTGATCTCCTATAACCAATCATCAAGTAATTAAGCAATGATTTGAATGCAGTGTAAGTACTTTGGTATCCTAAGTGCTACTTGTTTATTTCTGCAGATTTATGATTACGTTTGTGTGCCAACAGAAAAGAGAGAAAAAAAATCATCTAGTGAATGAGTGCTAAACAAGCAATAATTTCATACGAATTGCTTGCACAGTTCGACAATGTTAAGCGTTGGAAGGTTTATATGTAAGTTGTCTGGTAAAGGTGGCACAGTAGTTTATAACCTCACTAATGAGCATCAAACCGTTGATAACTTTTGTTAATGAAGACATTATTGCAGGAACAAAGAATAATTCTCGAAAAATTACTGTAGAAATAAATTTCTCAGAAGCTTCGCTATAGTAGGACGATAATATTTTATGCAATTTCTTCCATATGTAATGAATCATCAATACACCACTATATTGTTGAAGAGGTCGAAGTGAAATAGTTCTTGTCAACACGAAAACCGGTTTGCCTGTTTCCAAAGTTCTCATGTTCGTCTTTTGTGGTGCTAAATGTGCTGTGTACGTCGATTCTCTGCTTGAACAAAGAATTATCAAAGTGTTATACTACTGTGGAATCTGGGGCAAGGCTACAGAGACCTATTGGTCCAAAACACGCGAGATTCTTATCTGTAGCAATGTACTACTACTGCATAATTTCGCCAGGTCCCTCATTGCCCTTGCTGTATAAAAACTAGACTGGACAGATTTGTATCATGCCAGCTGTTGTCCCGATTTAGATGGAAAGGTATTTTCCAAAGACTTGAAGGTACAAGACTTCATATGGATCAGACTATGTGTTTTGTCTAACTAATTTGTTCGAAGAAGGAATTAAAACCACCAATGCGATGGTAAAGAATTCTCAGTACCGTCGGATATTGCCACACATATTTTCATGGAAACGTTAATAGTGTAAAGCCACATCCATAGTTGATCAACGTTTGTCTGACGCCATCTGAGTTCTCCGAAGGCCCATACATTGTCTATATTCGCGCCAGTTCTGTGTGTTGAGTTTTAGTTTGGACACGGCGTTTTCACTGTCATTCTGTTTGTAATTTTGTGTTGTAAGCGTTCATACCAGATTTTTGTAATAATGGATGCACTTTGTCCTACATTTTAAGACAATCGAGAAATTATCAAAAAATTTCATATTCGCAGCGTCGTACCTTTTTGAGTTTTGAGATACAGACTTGGAACCTTTTCAAAACAACATTTCGTTCACTGGTATCGGATAATTTGTCTCTGAGATATGATAACGTTTATATGCACGTGAAGAATCCAGAAAGTCGAAAAACGTGGGCTCATTTCGCGGACACGAATGTTGGAGCGATACTGGTAAAAACTTTTATCTTACCCTTTAAAAGGATACGAAGATTTAATTGAGTTACTGAAGATTGAAATTATTTCGACGACTGCTGTTCATTTAGACGCATTGGCTTTCCCACACCTTGAATCGTTTTTTAAGGCGTTTTAACGTCGAAATTTGTTGGCTATAGTGGAAGTGATACATTTGTTTTGCTGTAGCTGCAATTAAGATTTTTTAAAAAAGTCCAGTCATAACTAATCTACCCTCAGAAGGCAAAATGATTATAGTCTACATACAGATGATGTACCAAAGTCCTGGGTGAGATCCTATACACATCCCTAGTAAGTATGGAGTGAAGCTTTTCTTCTGTTGGATAGGGACATTAAATTTGGAGTCTTTTTGAGGAGTACACCGAACTAGCCGACATCTGATTTTAGATGAAGATGACGAATAACATGTTATGCTTAGTGAACACTGCTATTACAGATATCTACGTATACAGACCTTCTAGAAATATGAACTAACCACCTTACCATGGGAATCAGTATCCTGCCGTAAGTGTTGATCTAGATATCAATAAGCGCTTTATTCCAGAAACAACAACAATTTGTCTTGGGACCGAACAACACGGAGAAACCTAAATCTGTCAATCCTGGATTTATGATGGCGATACCTTGAAGTGCTATTTTAGTCCTGTTTATTTCGTCTTTTGAATATGGCCGTGTATGGCGGATATTAGCAAATACCTCTTCTTGCGTCGTACAAGTACCAACAGGAAAATGCAGTTTGAAAATCTATCTTTGACTAAGCACAGATAATATGTAGGCCTAACTGTAGACCATTTGTTAACAGCATCACTAACGTTTCAGACTATAATCAGTAACTTACTTTAATAATATAAGTACTTGAGCCAAATGCGTGAAAATAGCTTATAATGTTGCAACGCAACGCATTTGCAAAAATTTTAAACGGTAATACAATTCTTTTTCGCGCCAGGATAAGACTCTGCTGTTTGCCTGAATTTCCCGATAAATTTACGTAAATGTATTTATTATAAGGGTGTTTAACAATGCAAACAAAACCCATAACATCCATACCTTTATATGCATGTATCCTTCTCATGCAAAAATTTCGCTATAGTGCAATGAATATCAATGCTGCAAAAAGTTAATAGTCCTGTCACATTTGTTAGCAAAAAAATATTTACTTTCATCACCCTGTTTCGTGGTTTATTTGAAGTCAACTGTTTTCCGTATAGCTACTTATTAAGTTATTTAGACATCGTTTTAATTGTGTTTGCGGAGAATTGTGAGAATACGATTCCGCTGGAATTAATGACATTTATTTCTGTAATTCCAGGAGGTAACTAATTTCATAGCTAGATATCACCCGTGAACTAATCTATTAGTTTCTTGCGGTCTTGTTACTTGCTAACAGAGTTTCGTTCATTCCACCTCTGTCTTCGCTGGAACTATCGTAGAACCCGACACATACTGTATGATGAAGAAGAACTCGTAAAAATTTCTATCCCCACTACTTTGAGAGCCAGCGCGTTAACCACTGAATTACCAGACCACTTACATCATATACTACAAAAAATCTACTGGAATTATAAGAGCGTACTGGAATTATTTTTCTACTCCTTCTTCTGGTTCCGGCAACATTTCAACTTAGCTCCACCTGCTTCAAACTTAAACCCAAGAAAGGAATACAAATTTTAACTCTTAATGCTTGTTTTTTGATGGCATTGCGTTCTGAGAGGCCATGTTTGAAGCCGCAGACCGGCGGTTTCGTATGGCCGTAATGAGCCATAATCAAACATTTGATTAATCTATTCTGTACACTTTAATAGGATGACATATAATTCCCTTTACCTGTAAATGACCGCTGGAAAGGATGAGTTTTGAATGGAAAAATAAATTCTCATTCACCGAAAAAACTGAATAATAACAGAAATTTTCAAAGTGAAATCCAAAAATGAAACACGGCCGATGTAATTAAGGAACAGAACCTGGTGTGTGAGAGGTTAACGCTGGAGTCTGGCATCCGCATTCCTGTTCGGCCATTCAGATTTAGGTTTTCAACAGTTTCCCAGCATCAATAAAGTCGAACGCAGGGATGGTTTCTACTATGAAGACAGTGGTAGATTTCACTCTCTCTCCTTTCTCACTGTACTTGCAGAGCCCTACCAAATCTCCAGTCGCTGACTGTACGTAGTCATTATCATAAGCCAATCCAGTCATTAAATTATGTGGCCTCTAAGAGTCTTGGGTTCAGATAGGACTTGAGCGGTCGTCTCCAGGTCCTCTGCAAGTTTACTCCAACAACCCTGCGTACGTCCTTGTCCCACCGGTCTGGTAGTCTTCCTCTCCGCCTCTGGAAGATATCTTGGGCTCCATTGTCCAACTTTCCTACAATCAACACTGCGAACTTTGTGACTGATCTAAAGCCGGTTGCTCCCAAGGTTACGTGATCTGTACCTGAGTCGTGAAAGGTTCCGTTTCTCACCCGCACAGTCGACCATCCATTGATAGATATCTCCTTTCAATTAATTAGTCCAAGAAGAATAACTTTCAAATTTGTTTATGTTTTTATCAAATACATCGGATTTCATACAAAGATACTACGTACAAATGTAAACAAATACTCCAGTGATTATAACTTGCAACACCTTCTTTTCGAAACTAAAACTCAACTAACTAACCCGTCTCTCCCAATCGTTTATACAGTTTTCAGAGAAAATTCCAGAATAATTCAAAGATTTCCGACCGCCGTTTCTCGAATTATAACAATACTTAAAAATTAAAATCACATTAAAACAATCAGAATTAATACAAAATCATTATGAAACCCACAGAAATGAAAATTAAAGATGTTTACACCAAACATTATCTACATAAACAAGTTCAAACTGTCGCAAATTGTCCTCTAAACATCGTACCTCACATAAATACCTGGAATTACAAACTTTTAATCAATGTTTCATACATAGTCCTTGAACATATTAAATAGTATTTACATAGTTTCTTTCCACAAAACAATGTTCATTGCACAAATTCACAATAAATTGCAAGAAAAAAATATAAAACCGTATTTACTCAGCTCCCAGCTTGCTACAAATAGTTCTTAAAATACAATTTCATTAAAGGTCTGGGTTTGAGGGCCATTATACCACCCTCGCAAAATCAAGGGAATGATGATATTGGTTTAAAACAGCTTAACATCTGTTTGATGTCTCCGTTGAAAGTTTAAGTTTACGTATATTACGATCCAGTTCCGCGGGTCGCAAACTGATCTACTGCGGGCTATCCCTGTTCTAAATTAAAACAAAATAATCAAGCAAACAAGTATTTGCATTGCGAAAATACTCGTTATATGTCTGTTGGTTCTTAGTGCATCATTCACATGGTTCCCTAAATCCGAATCTCGCGCTTGCTGAAGTCCCTTGACGTCCCGTCGCGCAGTGAGCCGAATGAGAGGTGACAGCAGCGCCTCTGTCGGCGGCGACGCTCCGCTGGCGGTCGCGTGGCGATGCCCGGGGCGCGCCTTCCGGAACGCGTCGGTGGTCCCCGTGGGAAAAGCCCCTAAGACAAAGCACTGACCCTGCGGGAGCTCCGTTAACGAGACACCCGCCCGTTTACACTCGGCTAATGGACATTAATAAGAGTCGCCGCGGGGGGGCGTGGCTGTGTTCACGATCACTGGCCCATTCGCTGTTCCCACACAGCGTGAACCGCAGCACATCATCGCTGAGAGTGGGCAGAAGTAGGCATCATCGACATGCATTGTACGCAAACACGAGTCCACTACAGGAGCTTGGAGGTATAGGAGTGATGAAACCGGATGTTGGAGCGAAAACGACGAAGCATGAAAACGGAAACTGTTTCTCGTAATGTATTGGCTAACACTCTGTGTAGCTAATCCGAAACTTATTCGTTTGAGTTCATTCATAGGAGTAGAGGGTATTCATGATGTGATACCAACTCTGTAACAAACGTCTGCAGGAAGCCAAACTGGTTGTTTATTAATTCTAATGTTTGATGTCTCCACTCTGATGAATCGCGTTGAACGTCGAGGTTGGACTTGAACTCGGAAATTCTTCGGCGTATCCGATGATACCAGAACTGTTAGTCACATTGACCGCTACCAGAAAATTTCAAATGAGTAACTGCATTGTTCTTTTTTGGTGTTAAAAAGAAAGGTAAATTTCAAATAAACAATTGAATTTGATTTTATTTGCACTTACATTGCTAAAAGGAAGTGAAATGGCGGTGTTAATTAAAAGGCATTTTTTGTTGTTGTAACTGCAAAAAATATGATTGTCAGAGATAAAAATTTAATGCGAAGCAGAGATAAAAAAAATGAAGATCGACGTTCGTTTAAATTTACACGTTGCTAACTATTTATTTACGACGACTAGATGAACAAATTCATGTAAGGGGAAGAGAATTCGATGTATATGTTGTATTATCTATAGTAGTTAGTACAATTAGGTCACAAGCGAAGAATTTGTTTGATGCATGGAATAAAAGAGAAAAAAACAGGGAAGTTTATTAAAACTCAGAGAAAGTTTATTAAAAACTCAGAGTAAGTTTACACGAAACGTAAGTAATCGCGAAATATATCAATCAAATAAATAATAGTTTTTCTTTTTTAAAATTAGAAACTTTTTCATAAACATAAAAATTTACATCTTTAAAGTCACATGAAGTTACTTAAAAACATCCTAGCCAAACACTCTGTGAATCTAATCTAGAAAACTTACTGGATTAAGATTTATTTTCATTACATTGGTCACAACACCCTATCCACCCTTAATGAAGCCGTGAATCATCAGATCTCCACAATGCATGTACACCATCTGAACATGCTGCTACTTTCAGCTTTAAATCACAATTGCTTTCCGTCCCTTTCTCTTTTTATTTCATCAACAAAGAATTCTCTATTTAAAAAGAAATGTCGGAGACCGTGCACCGGTTGAACAAACAAGGCTAGCAGCGGAGCAGAAGTTTACACATCATCAAAGGGTAAAGCTATCTGGGCAGTAGGCCAAAGACTTACATTTACACTACTGAGCAGCTTCACTTAAAAATTAGACGAATTGATAAGAGAGCATCATTATAGAAAGAGAAAATAGAAAAGTATTGATAAGGTATAGATGTGAAGAACGGAAAGATAATAATTTGATAGTTAAGGTTTTCCGATACAACATATCACCAACCGAACAAAAAAAAAGAGTATATGAAAGACCAAATGGGAAAGTTCACTAATCAAAATGAACAAACATCATGTATACATTACAAGAAGTTAATTTTTTTTATATGTAACACAATGTTGAATCAGACGTAAAATCAATTTTAGGATTTGAAAGGAATAAGCGCAACTGTAAGTCGGGACAACTGTCATTTATTCGAAGGTCCTTACTTTGAAACTCACATAGCTTCATTCACTGAGAATTTTCATGACCAAGGTTTTAAGTAATGATTACATTTCTAATTCTTATCTAAATTTACAGCAACGAAATCAAATAAAATATCTTCGCTGATATTATTCGTCTCGGACATCCCTCACAAGTATCCTGTTTTTAACTTTTGTGTGTCAAATTAAATTATTTGTGTGTGTTTTACATTAAGCAGTAATTATTTGGGCTTAGCTGCCTGTTAATCGTCCTCATAGTATCGTTAGTTTCGAGGTTCCGTTCTGATTGGGCTTCTGACGGTATCTTAATGTTGTGAGCAAGAAGCACTGTATTTTCGGTGTCATCGAAGAGAAACTGAATGGAAAGTTATTTATTTATGTCAGGGAAAAGCAGAAGACGGTAAGGGGGCCTCCATAAATTACGTGAGGTGAAATGGGGGGGGGGGGTTCCGGCGAAATCTCACCAAGGAGGGGGGGGGGGGTCAACGGAAATCTCACGTGAGGTTTTAGAAATTTTTGTTGGACCGTAGAGCCAAAGAAAAAAAAAGGTCTACAAATATGGGAAAGTTGACGTTAAGGGGGGGGGGACCAGATCTCACCAGTGGGGGAGGGGGTCGGACCAGATCTCACGAAGTCTCACCGGGGGGGGGGGAGGTTCCGGAAATCCGGAAAAAACGCCTCACGTAATTTATGGATGCCCCCTAACTGTTTTGCTATATGAGTTTATAACCTCACTTCGGGTATACACATTGCTTCCTATACTCTAGATAAGTTTTTTTTTGCTGTTGAGTCAGTTGAATTGTTCACATTACTGGTTGTGGCGTTTTTAGGTCGATCAAATATAGTTGAGTCAAGTTTCGAAGTAGATGCAGGAAGTTTCGAAGTAGATGCAGGATATTTTAAGGTTCATTAATATACAAAAAATGCGTAGTTGTCATCAGTGTATTATCATGCTAGACGCATAGACGATAAGTGAATGTATGGTTCTTGTGTAAATCGTGCAACACATGATTGTTAACTTTATAATAAAAAGAGGTGTTTAAAACAGCAAAGTTTCTGCTCAGAATGTGTGCTCAGGTCGGAAGTGATACACTTTCGTAGTCTCTTGTGTCAGAACTAGCAAACTTAAAACTTTACAGAGGAAGCCATACAATTATCTATTATTATTATTACCTCTCGATTCCCTTAAAGTGGGTGGTGGAGGATGCGTTGCACCTATTCTAATGTGTAATCGTTTATGCATGGGGAGGGATATACGGGATATGGAAGAAGGCACCCATCGGCTAATTTGAGAATCCATCCCAGCATTCGCCTGGAACGATCCGAAAAAACTATGGAAAAACAATATCAGAATTGCTGGAGTAGTATCTCGGGACCTACTCCTAGTTGTCTTCCAAAGTTTTCTCACTCCATTAATCTTTTTTATTCTATTCCCTAATTATTCGTGGAAAAAGTGAGGATAGAAAAGAATTATTTATGGCCCTGATTTTCCTTATCTTAATTTCTCGGTCATTCCTAGATATGAATCTGTTCTTACTTATCGACGTTTGTAGACGAACATTCAAAAGTGTATACATTTCTTCAAAATGACACTAAGATTGGTGGAGTGCAAATCGAAATGGAGTGAGGGTTGAATTTCAGAAGTTTTTGCAGAGCATTGCATCGGAAGAAGCATCATTTTGTATCCTTTTTCTCGCATGATGAGACATGGGTGCATCACTCTATTCCTGCAATTTAGTGTTCGAGTATAGGTTACTGTGCTGAAGGAGAAGGAGTTCCAGTAAAGTTTGTCTGCTGTAAAGTTTCCAGTATCGTCTTTTGGGATACACAAATTATTTTCGTACACACTTTGCTTGTATGACGAGTTATCAACGTTGCTTACTGTTGTAAACACTTCGGCAAGGATAATGGTCGTAAAGATGCAAGATTCAAATTTACAGTTTCCTATTGCTACAGGATATATTAGGCGGAAAGAAATTTCGCAAGGAAGACGTAGAAGAATTAGTTAAAAATTTCAGATGGATTTGAATTTAAAATATAATGCTAGTGTGATGTGTAGGCATTAGCGGAGGCTACTTATAAAAACATTAGTATTTTTGTTTTGATATACAGAATGGTGCAAAAGTGATTTTCAAATCAATATAGTATGCTATTTTAACCTCAGTGGAAACAAGTAACTGATTCTTATTAAAAATGTTACACAAACAACCAATATAAATTTGGATAACATTGATCATCGTTACTTCCAGCATGATACATCTACTGTCATTATGCTACAGATGTTCTAACGTACATTGATAACATTATGAATATAAGAGTAATTTGCTGAAACACAGCAACTGAACTCCCAGCTCGATATCCCAGCTAACTTCTTCCGTATGGTTGTGGTTAAAGACTTAGTGTAAGCGAGAAAGCTACAAACTGTTGAAGAGCTGACTGTTCGAGAAATTGCATGACGACATTCAGCTGTTTGTGTATCAGACTGTTCTAGGTAAATACGAGCAGTGCATTAATGAAGAATGGAAACACTTTCAACTTAAAAGAAGTAAAATCGTTTGTTTATTGAAACTCACTGAATGTTTTATCTATTGAGAGGAAAAATTAAAAATAGTCTGTAACTTTTGACATTGTATAAAGAAGTATAAAGAAGAAGGTCAGCAGATTCTGTAGCAGAAAATGAAAATCCTAGTACAATTAAGTGCTTATTAGAATAATTAGCTAATCTACAGAAATATTTAATCATTATAATATTTTTTTAATAAAGATGGTGGCTAAAAATTCTTCTCTGGTATACTGCCAAGTAAGTTCTGTCATTCACGACGTTTCGATCAATCGGTGACGTGTTGTCGCAGTAACAACCTCGAGCATCCATTTCATCTGATGAAGACAGCGAAGGTATCTGTGGAAACGTCGTTCATGGGAGAGCTTAGAACAACCGAGAAGAATTTTTAGCAGCTGTACGCCGGGAAAGACTCACATCATAGAAAGGGACCTAGGCGTTGAGTCAGGCGTTGGAATGAGCGCTTGTAGATAAACGCGGTGCGTAAATAAAACATCGTTCTTTTCCATGGCCGACAAAACTCATTCATAGTATCGCTGAAGCAGCATACACAGTCTGCTGAAAAATATTCGATCCACGTTATTTTACAGACTGAGAAGCGTTCCCACGTCTATCATAAGTTTATTGAGATTCAATAGGCGGATAATTTTCCTGAAGAAGATCACTCTTTGGTATCGAAACGTCTGTGACAGCAGAATAATATGAGAAATATTTCATTCAAAATAATGCAAATTCTCTTTTGCGCCACCTTATATATTAATGTAGTGAATGGTGGTTGTTTCTTCCAATGGAAGCACTGTGTTTTCAGTGGGTATGAGTACGGAGGGTGGCCAATACTGGCAGGTCTCTTGGCCGCGTGTATGTGGTGCAACACCAGGTGGCGCGCTCTTCATTACGCTAGGCGAGCCAGCGTTGTTTAACAGTGGTGGCGGCCGCGATAAGCAAGACACGAGCGCGCTGGCTGTCCGAGGGGGCTCTGCAGGGGCCCTGGCCGTCTTCATTATTCACTAGCGAGCGGCCGAGCGCAGTTTTTGTGCCGATTGTTCTCGGCATTGTGCGACTCGAGAGGGTCGTTACGTCCCCTCGGAAACAACCCTCTCCAGCTTTCCCCGCGCCGCGACACAACCCTGCCACTGCACAGTGCAAACAAGTTCTTGTCCTGCTCGGTAATCAAGGTATCAGAGAGGGGCTGTATCAGAGATATTCTTTATACACTCCAACAACAGTCTATCATTTTCCTCATGTGAAATAATTCGCCAAATAGGAGAAAATACTACTAGAACAGATTAGAATAAAAGTATAACTAATTCACAAAAATTTCGTTTGGTGGTTAATTATTGTACTCATGGATCTGTTTTAGATATTTTGTCCTTAATACGTCTTTTTAATGTTTTTTTTTGGTTATTTGTTTACCTTTTATTTTAAAACGACATTTTTCAGATATTAAATTATGGCCGTGTTCCATTATTACTTCACTATTCTAAGTCTAAGAAGCTTCATGCTCCAAACTTTCAATAATAACGTAGTTGAATTTTTATTAAATTTACTAAGGCGCTAGTAAAATTTGAAGCAACATTTCACGTCTGTAGTACACTACGTTAAAAACGATTTGTTGTGATTATATTTACTTTAATACTATTAGAAATAATTATTGTTATTTAGTGTGGCCAGGTAAGATAGGAAACGAAAAATTTCTACCTTTTTTTTAACTGTAAGTGTTGTTGTTATGTACGTTTTACTTTCTACAGTCCTTTATTACCAAGTGCTAGAGCTGTAGCAAACCGTATGTATTCGGTACTAAGAAACGAGTACATCGCCCGATTCAAAGACCAGAAACGTTATTTACAAAACCATTTTGTTACTCGCTTTTGTTGTATGATATCAGTTTGATTCCATAAACGAACGAACATGCGGCAGCTGGAACGGTTCTCCCAGCGATTGATTGAACAGGTTTGTTTTGAAATTAGCTGATTTAAAGAAGGTATGGTTGTGATATTAGGTATTATTCTTACGTATATAATGTTCAATGCAGTAAATCAAATGTAAATTCTAGGTTTGCTGAGATCCATGTGCTAACTACTTTAAGTTTTATCAAAACAAACAATTTCCCTAAACTTACTTTACTAAATGTAAAGTTTACTTAAACTTTACAAAGTCATGCAGCACTTAATGCTAGTTCTCGATTGTTTCTAATGGAACGGGTAATGTAAAGATATGATAGTAATGAAGTCGTTTCGTATGCGATGCGACTCGATGCGATGATTGACGTTAGTGCTCGATTGATTTTTTTTAAAAAAAAACGAATAACGTAACGATATGATAGTAACGAATGCTGATTAGTTTAGTAAAGAATACATACGGGTACACAATTTCTCGTTACTTTTACGGCTGTACCAAGTGCTTTACTCTTTCACCATATTTAATTTTTTGCCTTATTCGTGCCTATCCTTGCTCAGAGATTATACTTATTGATCCCAGTGGTTAGGCTTCAGCTATATCTTTTATCTCCACATTTTATACACGTTTTTCTTGTATCTTCTTCCTTAATTCCATATATTTTCATGTCATGATAATCTTTTTTTACGCAAGGCACTTGTACCATTCTGTTCTCCTGGAAGTTGAGGATATTACATCTCATATTCTTTTTTTTTTTTTTAATGAAAAATCTGCATGCGCTAAAATGTTTCAAAGTTTTCTAAAAAGAAACTGCATAACGTGATAGTTCATAAAATATGTTTGGCAGAGAGGTACGTTCATTCTAAAGCTTGTTAAAAAATATATTTGGTATTCCCGAGTTGAGTATTCGCAATCCAACGAGCACGCTATGTATAACACCAAATGGCAGAAACTGGCAACTCCAATTTCTTGATGTCCTAGTTCTTTACCGCTAACTCAGTCACATTGTTTTCATTCTACACAAATTCACAAAATTTTATCAAAACTTCTAAATATACCAAAACGCACGTTTTTCCCGTGAGCAAATTTACCTCATGCAGTCTGTCTATAACCTTAACGAAACTACTGGTGTTTCCTAAAATTTTGTAGAAAAAGGAATAACTAGAATCTACTTGAGATTTGAAGATGCTTTTTAAACTATCTAGAATCTTGTAAAAGTCCACTCCACCAGAAATTCATTAATCAACCTATGGAAAAAAGTTTATGGCTTCTTTTCCTGCACCATTAGCTTCGACTAACCTCAGAACTTGATCGGAATAAATTATTCTACTGCAGTAACGCTTCCTTTTCATTTTTTTATTTATGCAATTTCCAATCCATTCTCAGTCCTATCTGGTTTTAAAGTTCGTGGACGGAAAAATAATTAATACCAACATCATCATGCTCGGAATTTTTTGAGATTAAGCATTACAGATCCACAGTTATATCATCTATGATTTTAAGCCAGTGGTCCCTTGCATTTTTTCATACCAATAAAGGATGGAAGAAAAACTGGAAAAGCTAGACACCCTATTCTATCTTATGTTTGTTTAGTAAGTGTTTAAAGCTCGTCAAAAACTAGATCATTATGGTGGGAGAGATTTGTTGGCTACGAGCTGTGCCACTTTGTTAATGAGCGAAACTTTGTAGCGTTAAACTGAAGTGATTCTGTAAATCAGTGAAAAACGGAATTTTGGATATCTGTTCCAGGAATTGAACCCAGATCCTACCGAATGACAGGCGCAACGTTCGGTAGTTAATAAGAAATATCAAATCTCTGTGCTCCATACATCATGTTCAGGAAGTGGTGTGCCCTAAATTAGGCAGCCGATCCTCAGCTGACAGCTAGTAGATATCCATTTCAAACCAGCAGTTTCTCCTTTCACATTAATTGCAGTGTTAGAAACGGACAGAGATTACTGTATATTATTGCTGAAGCAGTAGCTGAAATATTCATTTCACCCCCGGCCGTCAGGAGTGAAGAATTAAATATAGTGGCGGAGGGCACTGGCGATTGGTTCTGATTGCCAGAGTGGTCGGCACTTTGTAAATAACACGGTCTGACGTGGACAGCCTTCGGCCCTGGCCTCCTGGGTTCGCTAACACCTATCTTTCCTTCCGCCCACCCCATTAGGGACGCTAATCGCGTATCCATTAACACGCAGTCTAATTATCCCGTGGGCGTGTCCGGGGCCCATTTCGGTCACTTTACGCTGATCTGTTTGCCTTTTTAATTGCGCCCGCCGTGAATTTTTCAGCAACCCCTCCACTACCTGCTCGGCGGTCTTGTGGTAACTGCTAATGAGGTTGTCTCCTTTCACTTAACCGTTTCTCCACCTTGATGACAATGTGCGACCAATCGTGGTGGGTGAGAGGTCTCGCATTGGGGACGACGTGGGTTCGAGAACCCGCCCGGCCAGCCAGATTTTGGTTTTCCATGGTTTACCCAAATAACTCCAGGCGAATGCGGAGATGGTTCCTTCACAGGGCCGTGGTCAAATTCCTTCCCATTCCTTGCCACCAGGCCTACAGGCCTTCCGCCTCTAATGATCTCAACGTCGACGATGCGACAAAGCTATAGACAAAAAATGCGGTGTGTGCTTGTGTGCTGATACACTTCCAACAATACTGTTTTTTCGGAGTAGTAACACAAATTTCCTTCGGCATTATTTACTTCTACTTCATTCTTCTTTTTCTCTTCAGCCGCTAGCTTGGAGGGTACTTTACCTTCGGACTTTAAACTGGAGTGGTATACCTTTGCCTTCCCCAGTAATGAAGCTTATTTACGCGTTTATTGTTTTGGGTGGATAACTGTGATGTGTGTATGTTTAGAGTAGTGTGTTGTTTGTCTTGCGAATGAATGAAAGATGGAAGAAGAGAGAGGATGCTTGTCCTTTCAGTACTACCGTTCCGAAAGACACCAAGGGCCACCAGACTTCATGTCCCCATCCCACGATTGAATCAGCATTAACAGTGTCGTATGTCCTCACTCGATACGCACTGCGAAGAAGTTTGGCTTTTGACCGAACACTTTGGAGTACAGTCTGGTGATTACGATTTGTGCACCAGCATCTCTCCTATCCTGCCGGCCAAGACCTGATGGTGAAAATTTCTTACATCAACAGGAATGGAATCAGCTACCTCCAATGAAGAAGGTATGTCAGGATTTTTTTTCCGCAAATAATTTTCAGTTGCCAAAAGTGATTAAAATTTTTCTTTGATTATACTCAAATTTAACTTCTCATTAATATCACTCATCAAAACCATACGCTCATGTTTTTAGACTGCTTGGCCCTCTATTACCAAAATTTTACTTTCGACTTAAAAATGTGGTAATTTGTGAGTTATAACGGTAATCTGTTTTAGAAAATATTGAGAAGAATGTTTGTAGCCCTTGCTCATACGTCTAATATTGTAAAGCCAAGCAAAGGTTCTTTCAACAATCCAACATTTAGGACTAACCTGAAATACAACATCAATTTTCCAATTTCTCTCCTCGTCAAGAATATCCCTAAATCTGGCATGTTTCTTATACCAGAATTTGTTTGTTTGTTGGATTACGCAGAATCCTTACCAAAAGTCAGCAGGGTGAACTTTTGTATTATAAATTTCTTGTTTACTTTCCTATTTCCTTCTTTCGCAATTTTCAATCTCTTGGCCACCGAGATACACATCGACATTGTGGTGGATGCCTTGGTGGGCAAACCACGTTACAATTCTCTTTCATACCTTTATGATTAATAATTGTGGATTTTAATTTTAATTTTTATGAAGGAGTGGAAATTATTTAATTTTGCAAGAATCTCGACGTTAGTTGGAATTTAGGAAAAATTGTCACAATATGACATTTATTTTCTTATCACTGGCGATTACAAGTCTGAGCGAATTTATCGTTAACATTAACACAAATTGGCAAAATCATAAAAGCAACGCTCAGAGTTACAATTAGCCGTCATGAGCAAGCAAACAACTGTATATTTACTTTTAAATATATCTCAGAATCAAAATGCAAGAAATAATGACAATTGGAACAATAAAAAATACAAGTTATGACGACCTCAGACAAAGGTATCATAATACTGTGACTTTACAGTTAAAAAAAGGAAAATCATGGGCGCCAGAATGAACAATATATCATTCGAAAATAACTAGTTCTGGCAAATTATGCCGCTAGCTCAGGGGTTTTTACAATTACAAAGTGAGAACATGGACCTATCCTCTCAAAGTCGCTTACGGGTTCTGTTTCACGGAATGCACAATCACATGGCTTGGTCGTAATAAATTACCATTGTAGTTCTGCGTCTGATGTCTGTGATGAGTGTAGCGGACCCACGATATGTGAGATTATCTCACAAGTCGGCTATAGGCATCTCTGGTCTGGCAATGCGCATCATCGCATTACCGGCTGTGTTGCGGTGATACGCTCGCTCCAGCAAGGCAAGCTGCAATTAGCGAATGAAGTCAACTTTCCAAGTCAACCTCAGACTGGTGCGATCGAAGATAGAATCTAGAATCTCCAGCTCCTCGCTCTTCGGTCCACGAGGAAACTTCTTGCTCCGCCCATTTGTAGTCTCGAAGCTCACATACAACAAAAATTCCCAGGATTTTGAGTTATACGCTCATTTTGATTGGACCTTCAGGTCGGCACCTAATGTCACGTGATATCCTCGATATGTGATTTGGCCAAAGAATCCAACAGAGGTCGGACATATTCGGCTAAGTTCGCCGGGACGAGAGAACATTCGGGTTTCGGACGGCAGGCTTTTCCCGCCAGGAGAGTGACGTCGTTGACCGCCCATCCCCAGGGAGCAGGGTGTGTGGTCTGGCAAATCCCAAATCCGCGACTTTTTGTCGCCAAGGCTCGGGAACACCAAGATTAGCTTCAAGCCTACATAGCTCAATAATTCTTGAATATTCGCTTTGCTACGATACACTGTATAAGTTCACCATTTCATTACAGTCCTCACTTGGAATCTTGCGTACTTTATAAAATTACAACAAAAATCTATTCACGTGGTCGCCCAAGATTTATGTAAATTACTCTTATATTATTACATATATAATAAAAAATGCACCTTGTAACGTGGCGACAGCGCGGCTCGTTACAATATGGCCGGCCGTTGGTGAAAAATGAAATTATGGTACAATAATTTTATTTTTAACTACCTAATTCTATCTCCATTGTGACTCAACAAAAACTTAAGCATTTTTCTAATTACATTAATTTTAAATGTGATTCCAATAACCATCGGTATTCCTGCCTTGTAAGGTGAATATATAACGGGATCATATGTCCTTTTGGCCGTCTTACAATTCTTTACAAACAGAAGCACGTGAATTCAGGTAGCCTTCCCAAATATAAAGTTATATTAAACACAATACTAAAATATACATGAAAAGAAATTATTTACATACATGTTTAAACAATAATCTTGAAAATAACTTGTATCAAATCTTATCATTAAATTAATAAAATGAAACACATTAATAAAACAAAACATTGTCAGAACACTTATGCAGAAAGTGGTTGAACTATACATTGTATTTACAATTTAGCGTGATGTTTTACTCATGTGCATAAAATAATTCTGCCTTCAACAAACATCCATAAAGATGCTAGAGGTGAGCGTAAAATATCTCATTACATTGCGCGGTTTTAATCTCAAAACAACGGAATAGTTTAGTCGGATTCGGTGACGTGATTTTCGTCATGACCGACGGTTAATTCAATAAGCATTTCAGAGAGAAGATGTGTTCGTGTTCATGGTCAAATATCATTAACTGTAATCTTAGATTTTAATGACGCGGCATTTACTTATAATTCAACGTGGTGTGGAATGAACGATGTAAGTACATGCTTTCGTTTGTTACGTAAATTATGAACCTTACTCGTTGAATGTTAGGTGGTCTCCTAATTAGTCTTTCATTGGTCGACATCTCTAACTTGTAATATACCATCTGTGAAGTGATTGCGAATTTCATGGCGAAAGGTACCTGTATTTGCTCATGGGTATATGTAATGGAATTTCTATAAAATTTACCATTCCCATATGAGACATTATACACATTATGCGGTTTGACGTGAACTTTCATCGTCAACCAAAGTCGTTGTAGCATCTTTGCATACAAGCGAACCCTGCACATAACCACTCCGCACATAAATGAAAGGATAATGAATAGCGTAACTATCATTCCTCAGTAACATTACGATTCCTTCACAACGGGTCTATTGATGACTCGAGATTATCTTGACATTCAAAGAATATAATATTTCTCTTTATTTAGGAGTTATTACAATACTCTTAACATGTCCGTATACTCCACGTTTTATGCCGAAAATCCATCCCAGTTAGCGAATATTTTCTTTTATACACTTATGCTTCTTTAGCTTGTATGAAAAGGTCGTAAGCTTTGTGCACAGAACGGTTCGCTCTCAGGTTTTCCGTTTGCCAATACAAAACAATTTCGAAATTTCGCGCTAGCAGAATACTACAAATCTATATAAAGCACAAATATAAACTTTGAAATTATTTGCGTTGAGTGCACACAATCCTGAGCTAAATGTATGCTGTCCAACAATAGTTTTAATCTAATTTACGGAATACTATACAATTTACAGTAAGGGTACGCGAAATACCGCTAGAACGAGGCGTGGAACGACTTGTTTCCCTTCTCATTCATTCTTGGGTATTCGCTACCTGCCAGAATTCTCGGAAACTGCCGGTTGAGTTCAGCTGCCCTATCTGCGCTGATGAGCTAAGCCGTTCGAGGGTAGCTGTCCCCAGCTCTTTCGAAACCGTAACTTAGTATGAAATGATATAGCATGAAAAACTTCGATATCACCAATAATCTTATTGTTCACGTCTTCACCATCTGTGCATTTATCATATACAAAATTCCTTTTCAATTGAAGTTAGCATCAAATATAATTACCTTAACTTGAAAAGTTAGCTGAATTATTGAATATATCCCGTAAATAAATTTTTTCCTTTTAGCCTTTACAAATGCAGTCGCCTTTAACTTTCTGCTCTTCGACCACGCGCTATCGTCAGCAAAATAACAGCAAGGTATTGTGAAAACTCTCCTGTGTATCTGTAATCTTTCAACTTATGATTCCTAATTTCTGTGATGACTAATACAATTTGAAAAATCTTTCTGGCAAGGTTTCGTGTTCTATAGGGAATTATCTATGGCACTATCGCTACCCTTGATAGATACACAAAACAAAGAAGTAAAATACGTTGATCAGATAACATGCGATCTTCGATCAACACAGACAAAGCGATTTTACGCTCGCTGTACACTTCTGCTCAGAAGAGATATAATGCAACTACCTAAGGTAAAACGTTACATCGAACTCATGCATCACAAAATGTTGAAAACCTTTTCGTTTATGTCACAAAATACATCTTAGAAAGCATATCACAATATTTGTATCGCTGTCAGATTCACTGTGATTGCGAAGACAAGAAATTCTGCTTGCTAATGGCGCTTCATTTTCCGCGAGTGCGTATCAATTTATCTGGCTCAGGAAAACATTTAATATTTCAGGATTTGTATCAAATCAAGTCCAATTAACAGCGTGAAAGTCAAAAGTGACTATTAATATTTCACGTGGACAAAATATAAAGTTCGGAATAGCGAAATAAGCATTAAAAATTCCGAATATGGAAATATCCTAAGTAGCTTCAACTATAAGTGCAACTTTGCTAAACTTGAATTTTGTTTGATTTTACGTTTATCTAATCCTTCCAGCAAAACAGACGGTTTAGACTAGCGGAACTGGCATCGGCGTTTTTCAAGCATGATAAATTTCGGTTTCTTTTTTTTTTTTTTTTTTATATGATCCAAATCGGTCAATTCATAGTCAGCCTTTTCGTCATTGTATTTTGCATGCTACACAACTTGTTAAACAATGCCTACAAGAAGAATTTGAGACGTCCATGGATTCTTTTTATCACATAATTCCTTTCGGAATACACGCTCATCGCATATTTATTGAATGCGATAAAACGCTGATGCGAGGCGAGAAACGTTTGGCACTCAGTGATGACCCTAAGTCCAACATCTGCGCTCCCTAACAAAATTCTCGGAAGACGCATTGTGCTAGCGTATCCCTTAGCCTTGCTAATGGGCTCAGCTGACGACCAGGTACCTGGGTTACACAACATTCTCGTCTGTCTTCCCTTCCAGCTGATTTCATTGATCTGCCAGAATTTAGTTTCTGCAGCAAAATACTTGTCTTTTGACCTGAACGGGCACAGAAAAATTTCCCGTTGCTTTTCGATCATGGCGGTGTATATGCTATCATGCCTTTCTGTTCCATGGATACTCAAACCGAAACGCTTTACACAAGTTTTCCGGAACTGCGCGTCTGACCAGACGCATTCCGTACTCACAACTGCGATCTGCAGTGACTTTTGCACTGTATCAACGCTTTTGCTGACACTATGCTCAGTAATCTGCCGCGTCACTGTCACGTCTTCGAGCAGTGTCCGATTGAAAATTTGTATTTCCGGAACTGCTTCGACCATACAATCGACAGACGTAATGGTGGAATGCTCGCCTTCCTCAGAGCTTACCAGCTGTTGGTCTGTATTTTGGGTTTGCTCCACTTGTGCAATTTCGATCCATTCATCGGTAATCGCGGTAGTTGATACCTCTGTGTGTTTTTGTGTTTCAGAACGGAAGGTGGATAATTTCACGTCCAAATTTGTTAATATCGCAGTTTGCGAATCAATACTCTGCTTAAGCAAATCCGAATTTCTCTGATTTTCCTCCTTTTGTGAATCAAAACGCTTGTTTAATTCCTCCTTTTGTGAATCAAAACGCTTGTTTAATTCCTCCTTTTGTGAATCAAAACGCTTGTTTAATTCCTGTCTATGTGAATCAAATTGCTGCCTTTGTGAATCAAATTGCTGCCTTGATTCCAGAGATTGCTGGCTACTTTTCTGGCTCAATTGCTCTATTGCAGCCATCAACATGTTTAGCATTTGTGATGATGGGGGTGGTGCTTCTACAGGAATTTGTGTCATTTGTTGCGTCTGTTCTGAATGTGCGGGCGTATTCTGTGTCATCTCACCTACAGGAAACGAAAAATTTTCCATATTTTCCTGTGGCGACAAAGTAGACTGCGAACTATATGAGTGGGTCGGAACTTCAGAACTTACATTTCCCTCCCCTGCATCCGATATTTCGCGTTGTTCCGCTAACTGAATCGAATCGTTCATGATTTCGAGAGAGTTTTGCTTATCAGACTGATCATCCATATCAAAACCTTTTATTGTACGGGATCGCAGCTTCATAAGAACACACAACGAATGAATTTACACCGCAATTGTGCAATGACGAAATCTAACTTCACTAGCAACAAAAATACCGCGAATTTCAATACACACAAATACATATACCCCTCCAAAATACAGCAAGAGAAAAGCAACGATGAATCATGCAACACAACACCATGAAAGCAGACTTACTTTCAAACACATGGGCAAAACATGCGTGTCTTTAATTTTCTTAGCAGCTACCATGCATTAAGAAATCAACACTGAAGTTACTCATTTAAAAATTTTAAACTGATCACAAAATTGTTATAATACAAAGTGTATTGCATTAAAATACGAGTGAAACATCAAAATAAAATCTTGTATGAATATCTATTGACTACAAGAATAATAAAACAGCCAAAAACCATGTGCCACATTCCATGAAACTTTCTGAATTTGGGCTCCAAATTGTATTGATTTGAATTAGTGCCACCAAGTTCGCAGACATTAAGAAGTAATGTCTCATCTGGCACCACGTTGGGCGACATTATGTGGTGGATGCCTTGGTGGGCAAACCACGTTACAATTCTCTTTCATACCTTTATGATTAATAATTGTGGATTTTTAATTTTAATTTTTATGAAGGAGTGGAAATTATTTAATTTTGCAAGAATCTCGACGTTAGTTGGAATTTAGGAAAAATTGTCACAATATGACATTTATTTTCTTATCACTGGCGATTACAAGTCTGAGCGAATTTATCGTTAACATTAACACAAATTGGCAAAATCATAAAAGCAACGCTCAGAGTTACAATTAGCCGTCATGAGCAAGCAAACAACTGTATATTTACTTTTAAATATATCTCAGAATCAAAATGCAAGAAATAATGACAATTGGAACAATAAAAAATACAAGTTATGACGACCTCAGACAAAGGTATCATAATACTGTGACTTTACAGTTAAAAAAAGGAAAATCATGGGCGCCAGAATGAACAATATATCATTCGAAAATAACTAGTTCTGGCAAATTATGCCGCTAGCTCAGGGGTTTTTACAATTACAAAGTGAGAACATGGACCTATCCTCTCAAAGTCGCTTACGGGTTCTGTTTCACGGAATGCACAATCACATGGCTTGGTCGTAATAAATTACCATTGTAGTTCTGCGTCTGATGTCTGTGATGAGTGTAGCGGACCCACGATATGTGAGATTATCTCACAAGTCGGCTATAGGCATCTCTGGTCTGGCAATGCGCATCATCGCATTACCGGCTGTGTTGCGGTGATACGCTCGCTCCAGCAAGGCAAGCTGCAATTAGCGAATGAAGTCAACTTTCCAAGTCAACCTCAGACTGGTGCGATCGAAGATAGAATCTAGAATCTCAGCTCCTCGCTCTTCGGTCCACGAGGAAACTTCTTGCTCCGCCCATTTGTAGTCTCGAAGCTCACATACAACAAAAATTCCCAGGATTTTGAGTTATACGCTCATTTTGATTGGACCTTCAGGTCGGCACCTAATGTCACGTGATATCCTCGATATGTGATTTGGCCAAAGAATCCAACAGAGGTCGGACATATTCGGCTAAGTTCGCCGGGACGAGAGAACATTCGGGTTTCGGACGGCAGGCTTTTCCCGCCAGGAGAGTGACGTCGTTGACCGCCCATCCCCAGGGAGCAGGGTGTGTGGTCTGGCAAATCCCAAATCCGCGACTTTTTGTCGCCAAGGCTCGGGAACACCAAGATTAGCTTCAAGCCTACATAGCTCAATAATTCTTGAATATTCGCTTTGCTACGATACACTGTATAAGTTCACCATTTCATTACAGTCCTCACTTGGAATCTTGCGTACTTTATAAAATTACAACAAAAATCTATTCACGTGGTCGCCCAAGATTTATGTAAATTACTCTTATATTATTACATATATAATAAAAAATGCACCTTGTAACGTGGCGACAGCGCGGCTCGTTACAACATGTTGAGATCATACAGAGCACTGACTAGGGAATGACGAGATTAAATAAGTTCTATCATTTAGTCCATTTGCGTAAGTATATGAATGCAAAAGCTAGTGTCATGGAAGAATACTGTCAGGGAGAATCAACTCCTCCAGCTACGCCGCCGTTGTCTACAGTAGAGAACACGGCTACAGAAGATGCCAGAGATGAAGGTCGGGTTAAGCGCCAGTGAAAATCGCCGGCGAGACAGGGATTCGAATCGGAGACTTTTGATCTCCAGTTAGACACCTTAACCACTAGGCCACCAGAATGCTCCGGTCTACCTCTCAGACAATGGCTTAGTATGCCTCTTTCAGTTTGTGGACTGAGCTAAATATAAGGGGCAATCAAATGAAAACGAGACAGATGAGGGAAAGTTGGTAAACTGTTTATTATTTCAAAAGTAATCGCCATACCACTACAAGACAAGACGGTCAATGCCTTCATGCAAAAATGTTTGCGTTTCCCTACGGAACAGTGACTGGACACAGGCGTGCACCTCCTTGTCTGAAGCAAATAGAATGTGACGAATGTCTTTCTTGAGGGCTCCAAAAATATGGAAATTGAGTGGGGAACGATCGATACTGTATGTAGAATGCTTAAGGCTTCCCAGCGAAACTTCTGGGCGCCCCTGTCATATCCCATATATCCTTTCCTATGCACAAAAGATTACACTTTAGAATAAGTACAGCTCCTTCTCCACCACTCATTTCTAGTGACTCACGGAGTAATAATAAAACTTGGGCACTTCTATAAACACACCTACCAACGTCCGCGCCATGCTCGTTATGTAGTTTGTCTCGTTGTCATTTTTCTGCCCCTTATAATTTAAGGACGCCAGCATGAGTTTAATTTAATTTAATTGCATTGGAGCACACACTCCGGTGGCAATTCCCTACACACCCATCTTCCACCTTTCCTGCACCCACCTACATTCGCCCTCTACAAATTTTAACTTTAAATTCTTTCAAAGTTTTTCGTAAATTAGTCATCATTTCCCTTGGTAACTTATTCCAATTCCCGACAGCCTTACCTAAAAAAGGGAATCTTCCCACACCCCTGTGCTTAAAATCGAGTGCCAGCTTGTGGTCGTGGTCATCTTTTCCTTTCCATGCACTATTTTTCATGCCTACACCAATATCTTTCCATGCCTCATCGCAAGTATATGCCTTGTACATGCCCATGACCCTCTTCACCCTCCTCCTGTCTTACAATGAGTCCCTTTCAAACTCTTTTATCATATCTGTTACTGATTGCATTCTACGATATTTTCCAGAAACAAATCTAGCACCTTCTCCAACTCCTGTATTTGATACTCAAGATGTTGGTCCCATACAACACTACCATATTCGAACAATGGTCTGACAAAAGTTTTGTAACCCAATTCCTTTACTTCACTCGTACATCCCCTCATCATTCTCTCCAACAAATGCAGAATTTTAAAACCTTTTCCTACCACCTGTCCAATTTGTCCTGCTCAGTTAAGCTTGTTATCAAATTTAATGCCAAGATATTTACATTTCAAGTGTTCAGAAAGCAATTTTTTCCCCACCTTATAATTATAATCAACCTTTTGTTTTTTATCTGTGTATCTGGTAAGCTGACTCTTCTATGCATTTATCTTCATTCCATGTTTACGAACGCAACTAGATATCCTGTCCAGATCACCCTGCAGCTGTTTACAATCCTCTATCGTTTTGATTATTTTATACAGCATTTTATCATCTGCAAACAATCTAATTTCTGACAGCAAACAATCAACACGATTATTCATTAGAATAATGAATAGCAATGGTCCCAATACGGTACCCTGCGGCACTCCCATTTTTACTTCCATTTCTTTTGATACTGCATTTCCTACCCTAACGTTCTGATTTCTACCTTTCAAAAATTCTTCTACCCAGCAAATCACTTTCGCATCCACTCAAATAGTTTTTACCTTATTTACTACCATTTTATGGCTCACTCTGTCAAAAGCCTTTGACAGATCTAGTGCTACATTATCAATTTGGCCTCCCTTGTCCATTTCATCTGTAATATCTTGCATATATCCTACCTACTGAGATTCGCATGAATATCCTTACTTAAAGTCACGTTGCTTACTTGAAAACCACTTCCACACATACATTTCTGATGTGGTTTACCAGGGTCAAGTTACATTGCATGATCTATGTACTGTGTCAAAAGCTTTCTCACCGTCCCATTCTGACATTTGTTGAAACTGGGTGTTTAGTCGTAAGTGAAGCGGTCATTATGAGTGGATTACGTTGGGTAAGTAGAGCAATCGCGTGTTGCCTAGCTCCGAGGCGCTCGTCTCCGGTGGTCGGCCGCGCTCACAAAGTACTCATTGTTCGTCGACCTCGATCGATCGATCAGGGAGCCGCTCCTCGCGATCGGCTCGAGGCGCAATTAATGCGCTCGCAACCAAATTGTAGCTCGGCGGACGAGGTCGCGGAACAGCTGTCGACGAGAAAACAGTTATTACCGCCGCCATCTGCTCGTCGCCACGCTCCACTGCAGACACAAATTCGCGGACCTGGGACAGAAGTAGATCAGTTACCGTTGTCTCCTCATTACCGCTTCGGTGACTCTTCCGGGAACACTCTTGTAAAGCCTACCACAGTGACTGGTAAAAAAATTTAGATTTGTGTGTATTCAAGAGCTAAATCGTCATGAGAGTGTGTAGTCAATAAACAGAAAGAGCGCTTTTGATTGCTTGTGTCATGCTACAAGAACATTAAGAGGATTTCCTTCATTTTTCTTGCTGTATTTCTCCATCTCTTCCTATCATGATCTAAACTTGCAGTCCCACCTACCCTAACATCCCAACTGCATGATTTCCACGTCCATTTTTTATTTGATTGAAATTCAATTTCTATGTATAATAATTAGCAGCAGAATACGATTCTGCCGAGTTGCCTATGGCCTCAAAAATTTTTAATTAAATGTTTAAAAAATAATTTTTTTTTTTTTTTTTTTTTCTTTTTTTTTTAAAGAAACTGTAATTCATTTCAAAGAGAGACATGTTAATATAGCGCACCATACCGTCTGACAGACTGTGTGATACGCTAACTCTCTCTCGCTCTTACATAACTTTAATGGTTGGCAATCCTTACTTGCGGCCATTTTTACATAGGCAACCCAAACTTTTTATGTTCTTTTCATGTCGCTCTTCGAAATAAATTGTAATTTGTTTTAAAAAAAGTGAACTAATTTTTTTTAAATTTAACTAAAAATACTTGCGACCATATTTTGATAGGAATTCCAGCAGAATCGCATTCTGTTACTAATAATTATACATAAAAATTGAATTTCAATCAAATAACAAATGGACGTAGAAAACATGTAGCCAGCCAGACCATGGACTGTATCAACTACAAACAAAGCAATCAACTGTCTATCACTTTGTCTTTCTGCTCAGATTTTCCTAACGGCATTAACAGATATTAACATTCAAATATTCTTAGTTCTTACATCGCTGCCTAGGATATTGTGTCTGGAAGTTATTCGTCACTGATTCCGTGGTCGTTGTCTGTATTCTGTTAGCCTCCGCGTGAATTTATTAACTTGAATTTTCAGCCTTTTATTGTTGCTATATCTTTTACTAAAGCGTCAAAATTTAATGAATCGACGTGGCTCAAACCGTAGAGAAAGAGGAAAAATAATTCTTTCGAAATTAACGCTGAAGATACGAAATAAATTCTTACGCATACGCCATCTCGTAAATCCCGCTCCGCCATAGTAACCATCTGCGATAATGCGTAGTGAACCCCAGAATCATTCACTAACCTCTACTCCGTGCACAGGAATGCCAAATGGCACGAGGAAAGAAAGAATTTATGTACGCATCAGTAAAGCACCTTATTTCTCTGTTCTTATCTCTTCTTTTATTGTGACCCAAATAGGTTAGTGGGCGAAATATTTTACAGCACTCGAAAAATGAATGTGGATTTTCGCATGTTTGCCAATAAATGTCTTGTGTATGCCAGACAATCTCAGTCCTATCTATGTATGTAAACGCTTTCCCAAAGGTTGTAAAACGCAGTAACAAATCACATAAATCAACCGGCTCTTCTCTGTACTTTATCTGTGCTGCCAAATAGTCTCCTGAGATCCCAAACGTACAACAGCTGTCACTTTTTTTTTTCTTTTTTTGCTTATGCCTCTAGGCTTTGTTAAATTGGCGGTCACTAGGGGCGCAAAAGGCCTGGGATCAAGGAAGGAGACCGAATTCGGTCATGGCCATTTGATGCAACGATCCCGGAATTTGCCTTGAGCGATTTCGGGAAACCATGGAAAATCTAAATGTGGAAGGCCGGATGTGGATTCGAACCTGCAACCTCCCGGATGCGGTGCCATAACGTTGCCGCTCACCTCCCACGTTCGGTTGGAAATATGTGCTATCCTTTGAGGTTTTCAGGCGAATAATGGAATATATATTTATTTATTTAGTATTCTGTATCTCAATAGTCACTCTTCGAAGTCGTCTTATCAAAATTCTCCCCGTCGTGGCGTTTATTGAAATACTTTAGATTCAGATTTACCTCATTTCAGATACTTTTAAGTGGAATTATTTAATTATTTATAATTGGTTTCTGTTTTTTATGTGCCTCCATGTTCAGTCGATTCTTTAGGTTTGAGGTAGGGGCGTCCATTTACTACGTAAACTTAAAATAGGAGGTGGAATGTGTCTGACAAAATCTCACCAAATATCACTTAAGAGGAAAAATTTTACGTCAACAATTTATTTCATATTGCTACCCTTCAAAGAGCAATAGGTCTACAAAATTACGAGGTCAGTCTCACGTTAGGAGGAGGGGGTACCATCAGATCCCACCTAATCTCACCATGGGTGAGTTAGTCCAAATATAAGACAAACACCTTACGTAATTAATGGACGCTCCCGTATGGAATGGTAGCCAGTGTTGCCTTAGTCAGCGATCCATGTTTGCTTTCCTTAATGTATGATTTGTGTGATTCTTACGTGTATTTCTAGGTTGAAGCTGCTAACTTCCTTGTGATCGGTCTAGAATAGTAAGAAACTGCTTCTACAAACTGTCAATTGAGCCTCCCGTGTTCAGTATCGCACTCGGCTTATAATGTTTACTGGTTTCAGTTTAGAGTTAGGATACACAATACCGGGTATGAATGACATCTCCGTTAGACAAGCGACTAACTCGGCCGTTGAGCACTGTGCGACAGTCACTTGAAGAGACGCCGTGAGGGGGCGTGCTGCGTGCACAGTGTTTTGCCCGGCACGCGCCCGTCCTTTGTTTCCTGGCCGGCGCACGCGCCTAAAAAGACCGGCCGCCGCTGCCTGCCTGTATTTCGTTACAGTAATTACCGGCGGGCCCTATCCCATAATGGGTGCCGGCTAATGCCTTAATGCCTTCGAGTGTTTTCTTTTGTGATGGCCCCTTACACGGCTGTGCATTAGCGCGCGTTTTATAAGAGGGCCGAACACGACACGGCCGTGATTCAGGGAACCGAATCTCGACGTACCTTCCGCCGCTGCACGTGACGTGATATCCACAGCCGGCAGAGAAAAAAGAGCGCGTATGTCAAATCCTAACAAATTACAGCCCCTTGATGTTGTAACAGATCTGTGACACACAGAATGAACAGTCTCAGAACCTGGGGAAGAGGAAGAAAACCACAACATTTTTTCTAGCTGCTTTTATTTTTGACTTGGTCTTAAACTTTCATTGATGTCGTAGTGACTAGAGTCTAGAGAGGATGGTGGAAAAAGATGAGAAGTAAATCGGCCATGGGCATTCGGCAGGAGTGACTTGGTTCTGGCATTTCTAGGAAATTGGATCAGATCTCTGTCACATAAATTTCGATCTGCGATGGCTTTTCAATGCCAAAGCAGGGATGAAAGGAAAACTTCTTTTCCGTCTTACTTCGAAAGAAGGACAACGTAGAGTTCTGTAAAACGGTGTCATAGTTTCCACAGGTGTCCGTTTAGATTCAGGATGAAGAAAGTTTATTTTCCAAAAGGACTTGGGAGCGATAAACGCAGTAGAGAACTTTTATGTGACCCTGGGACTAACACATCCACACACTTTTGTCTCGAATTGTTGCGCTCGAGGTATCATTGTATATCGCGGATGATAGCTCAAACAACTGCACAAATAATGGCAACAAAATAATGTTTGATCAAAATCTGAAAAATGAGGTGATGCCAAAAAGTGGAAGAACTCAATCATTGAATTTGACAGCCAACGAGCTGAAGAAGACATGTTGGGCGAGGTTGCAGGACAAATCAACGGATGAGTAGTACTTGTAGTGGGCTTTGTATGCAACCTAGACAATTTCTGCTTGCCAAAGTAAACTTTCACAGAATAGTGTACAAACGCCACGCGAAAGAATGAATATAAATGGATCAGATCATCAAAAAGGTGTAGATATGTAATGTATTTCTCGGACTGACCACGTCTTTGGGAGTCTGCCTGATAATCAAGATGGATGCAAATGTCAAATCAGGAGGCAATCTAAAACACCTTCGCACCAAATGGATCTTGCTATTTACCTTAATAATAATCGCGTGCAGCAGAAAATTCCCCACACTATGGAATATAGATGTGGTGACAGTACGACAAGCCGTTAAAGATGAATGAGACCGAAGATTTGCAGGCACATCATCCTAGACGTCGATGAATTATATGGAGAGAATCGTTCTATAACTATTATCTGGCATATTACGATTAGGTACCACCACGTGCACAGAAATACATGGAATCCGGACTGAGATATCAGCAGTGACACAGCTTACTGGAGGACTTTCATTGATGGGAGATTAGTAACCATGATCATAGTGTGCTACAGATGATGATATCTTAATTCAGCTTTCAGCCACCAGTGCAGTCGCTGCCTTATTTCTGGAAACTAGAGTTGTGACTCATGAAAGCAGATGGTGATCTAAGCATTCAGAGAAAGACTCGATATGAGTAACACTAATAGTGGGCTTTAACTTGAGGGAACATGCTCATTCCTGCTCAGGAAAGCAAGTGACGTGACGATATCGTCCCTTCTACGCTAGTCGTGAGAACTTCTGGGACTTCATCTCAAATGTTTAATGCGCGATTTCTGCAGCTACACACAGGCGCCAACGATTTTCCTCTTTTCTATTTTTTGTTTTGTCATTGTTACCTTGCAAAAGTTTATTGTTTACCATGCATATTATCTTTAAAAAAGCAATCAGGAGCACGAGTTATCAACTGCTGAAAGGGCAGTATGTTTATACGTCAACAGTTCACCGGCACCACTCGCATCAAGGAATGGCAGATTAAAAAAAGAGTACCACTTTCCTCTGATAATGGCAAAAGAAGATGGAAGTAACGTCAGCTTTAAATAACCCTATGCGACCTCACTAGAAGAAAACGAAATGTCTGTGAAATCAAATATCAGACATATTAAAGTTAGTCACTGCTTAGGTGCATGGAAAACGAGTATTATTAAAGCAGAGTAAAGCCATTTACGCCACTTTAATAAATAGTGTCTTGAAACTTAAACTCACCCTAACATGAAAGCCCCCAGTTCCAATATAGATGAAGTCATTAAAAATATTTTAACATCTGATGACAGCAGAACTAACATAATGGACATTGTGCGAAGACTACGACGCAGCTGCGTGGCGAAAAATTCTGTATTCTTAAACAATACTTTACAGCTTAGATGAAAAGAGGAAGAAGCAACCTACGAACAATTTTGAAGAACACAAGAGAGAAAAATCCCGGAGAAATGGAAATATGCCCTAATTCACCCATCTCACAAAAAGGGCATAAATTCGACTTTAATAATTACAAATAATTTCCTTCTTAGGAAACGCTTACAAAATTCTATCTACAGCCCTTCTCACGAGACTTGAAACACAAAGACGAATATTTCGAAAAGGTTGGTCATGATGCGTAACAAATTCTAAATCTCAAAATTATCTTACGAATCTGTAAAAAAAAGATAAACACAGATCACCATTTTACATTTCAGAAAAGCATTTGACTCCATAGACTGGCGAACACTTTTTATATACTAGAAGAATTCAGAGCAGACAGCAAAATAAAAGAAACAGACATTAACGGATTCTATTTCGAAATTTTGATTCCTAAGCGAAGTATCTGAACCTTTTCAAATCAGAACAGGTGGTCGACAAAGAGATGGATTATCACCCCATTCGTTCAGTCTTTTTCTGGACAATGAAATCAAAACCTAAAAGAAAGAAGTAGAAACAATAACCGTTGGCAAGCTGCTTGAAAGAGGTTTTTGGCCTTTGCAAAAGCTCTAATAGTACTCTACAAGAACAAGAAAGAGGCAATCTACTCCCTTGAAAAACTCGAAGAAATTTTATCTAGAAATGATCCACAAATCTCGTACGATAGAACCAACTGTATAAAAGGATCCTCCGGTACCGAGATGGAAAATCTATGAAAACTTGATGTGGGGATTCTACGATAACGGTGGTGCTGCAGTTTGATGATAGATTCATATTTACTTCAACGAAAAAAACGAAAGCGAGGAATAAATTTTTTCGATATCTCTCTTAGTTCTCGAGATATAGCAACTCGAAATTGAGAGGGTTATATAGAAATGTAGCCTGGATCAGAAGAAAAACGTCGCCAAAGGCACAAGGAATTTCAACTACAGCTAATTTTTTTATGGTCGACATCTCGGGAACTAAGGGAAATATAAAAATATTTTGCTCTTCATTTTTAATTTGTCTCGTCGAGTTGCATAAGTATCGATCATCAAATTGCAACGCCACAGTTATGATACTGCTGCCCTCGATTTGGCAACATTTCTCTAGTTCTTTAATGCAGATACCTAGAAGAAACTATTCAACCTTGAAATAATAATTAAAAAACAATAAAAAAAATTAGGTTGTGAGAAGTTAATCATTGCATTTAAAATTTAACTTCATATGATTTCATAATTAATGATCGTGAAGGGACATCTTTTGCATTCAAAATTTACCATTTATTCACACCCAAACAAAAGGTCAACTCAATGGAATATATTTTGAAAATCCTTTAATTTCATAAACGGATTATCTAATATTTAACACATGTTAATTTTAACTAAATAGGGCGCAATATGAGATAGCAATTAACAAATTAGATTACAAAGAGCACTGAAAAATCTTATTATCGATACAGGTTTCCCTGACAGAGCATTTTTGATTCGACCGAAGAGCAACGCAGCTTTGTTCTTCTTCTTCTTCTTCTGGTCCCTATTCGTTCCGAACGTCGGCAACCATCTTGGCTGTCTCGACTCTGCTGGTTGATGCTCGGATTAACTCCGTAGTTGTCTTGCAGGTCTATGTTCTCAGATTCTTTAACCAATAAGTTCCCCTTCTACCAGCACTTCTCTTTCCTGGTATTTTCCCCTGGAGAACAGACTGCAGGAGTTCATAACGGCTATTATTCCTCATGATGTGGCTGAGGTACTGAAGCTTCCGTGTTTTTATGGTGATCAGTATTACTATATCTTTTTTTATTTTGCGGAGCACTCAACTATATTTACAGCCAGTCAGCACCACAGCTGCATCGCTACACTTCCGGCTCATAATTCCACAAGCGACTCAACATAGGAAGGTGGCTTTACCATCCACGACCACCTAACACAAACACTTGTGCAGATTGGCACTATCTGTGCAGCTCTAAACCACTGGTTCCTGGCGGCCAACTCGAATAATCGTCCCCTTCTGTCCCTCTGCAGGAGCCTGGTCTCAGGTTTCCGTTGGTTTTACAGAACAAAAACATCAACTTTAGAAGTTGCTTCACATTCGTGGCACTTCCTAACAAATCTCTGACATTCGATTTATCTCACGACGAAAGTTTGACTTGTCTTTCTCTTTCCACAATGCCGTCCCAGTGCTACGCAGAAACACCCCTCGCCAGGTCAACCCCCTGTCGTGTAAAATAGTTAGCGCTGGCAGACTTCTTCAATACAAACCGAAAACATATTATACGGGTGTGATTATAAATGTTGTAAGATGGATTCGTGAACATTCGAGAGAGCTGCTACACTTAAGCGCACAGCCGTAGCGGCTTCAGGCGCTGAGTTGCAAATTCCATACACATGTCATGGTGCATTGCCCTGGTTAGCGTCTAACGTGAGACTACTTAAAGGGAGACGCCATCTTGCCTCGCTCTCTGCAGCCCAGTTGAAGAACAGACTGACACGATGTAGCAAGGTAATAGTTGCGAGTCGGTCTGCTGCCACATTGCAGTTAGACATAGTCTGTTCTAGTCTTCTTGTAGTATTAGTATTTCATTCTGTTCAATAGCTCGTCTGTCTGCAAGTTCCAGTATCATAATGCATTCCTAAATTCATAGTTTAACTTATAACTTGAGTCTCGTGCATCACTGTTTCATAATGTTCGCGTTAGGTTTTAATTGGTCATTCACAGTCTTATCAGTTATCATTGTTTCCAAATCGTGCCATAGTTAAATCAGTATCTCACGTCTGAAGAAGACTTAGTTGCATTATTGTTGATACCATATTGGTAAATCTGGGAACTACTGTGCGTGTTATTCCTCCCGTCATAACTTAGTTGGAAATGCGGACGCATGTACTATGTTTCGGCATCTAATGAATAAATACTCTCGTTCAATCCATCCTGCTGGTGTTCCCAAATCATTTATCAGTCGTTAGAGTAAATTACCCAGTTGTTTCAGGTATAATGTATATGATGTGAATAATATGTCCACAAGGTAAGAAGTACGTGTTTTATCTATTGCTAAGAGTAATGTTAACCTTCATGGATTACTAATTAATGCAGTTGGCGAATCTGCTTCATTTAAACTCGCCTGGTGTTACACTGACGAATTCAATATAATTCTATATTAATCTGCTCACTTGATAGTCGCTCAATTTAATAATATCAAAAAGCGCATACAAAGTAAACGACCACTGTAACCACAGCAAATCCTTTACACTAAAGAGTTGGATGAAATTTCATATTTAGATAATGTTTTGTCTTTTTAGGTTTACGTAAATAGCTGTCTTCCCTGCAAAAACGCGATTTTACACGCACACGCACAAATATATATATATATATCAGCAATTCTTGTACTTGGTATATCGGAAACGGTTCTAACGCCATCTTGTAAACCGTTTCAGCTACCAGTAAGCTGACTGATGATAGTTAAGTTCTCTCTGGTTACAGCGAGGAACTCTTGTATCTTTAAACGAACAAGTTTTATTCACTAGCTGACCCGTGCGAATAGTATCGTGGTCAGTCACCGAATGGTAATATAATAATGTTGAAATAAGTAAATGCAAGCATTAATTAATTAAAGGTATTTTATTTTGAAGAGTAGTAATAAATAGGCCTATCATTTTTACTTAAAAAGTCGTTATCATTAAATAATACATGTTTAATAGCAAAACATTTACAAATAGATATTTAAAAAATATTGGGTTTGTAACGTATATTTTTTTTCAATCTTCTTTAATTTACAAAACTTCTTTGAAAATAATATTACCAGTTATAATGTGAACATCGTTGACTTTTTGGCCGCATGTGTCTTTTTTTTTTTAAAAAAAAAAAAACATTAATGAATCTACAGACTCATGAAAAGGCCACATACGGGTATCTATACGAAAAAACAGGTTCTAATAAATACAATCCTGCCTGATGTGCCTGGCCTTGTGCTTTGTTGATGTTCATAATGGAGATTACTTCTACTGGGAATTGTTTTCTTATCGTTTAGGGAGGCACAGTTGATCAGAAGACGTGAGGTTAATGCGAGGTATAAGCATAGTTTTATCGGAGTAAATAAATTTAGCACTGATGCACTTTTACCATTAATTAGTTAATTTTACAAAAAAGAGTAATTATTGTATTTGGTGTCTTGGACTCATCTCGTAGAAGGGTTAGGTACCAGCAAAGCCTACTGAGGTTAAGTTAAGCTTCTCTTTGGTTAGAGCAAAGAACCGTGCCCCTCAAAATGCCTAGGAGTCTTCAAGAAAAACTTTTTTTAATCAAACTTTCCTCAAAATCGTGCATATTGAACAGAAAACGAATGATGCCAAGCGAAGATCGGTGACCCAGGAACTGAAATGTAACCACGAAACTAACAACGAGAGAATATCTGAACTACGAAAGAGTAATCCTCTGTCCCGTAGATCATATTTTGTGAATACTTCTCTTGCCCCAAAACAAAAGCAAAGTTATTCCCTCTTGAGTGGGCTGTGGGCCGCCCAACTACTGTGCTGCGAGCGCGCAGTGGCTGGAGTGGCGGGCCCGGGATCAAGTGGTTGCCGAGGGAGCGTCCCATTGTTGGCGGAGCCGTGTGTCTGCGGAGCGGTCGTGTTGCTAAACAACGGCAGTGCCGCAAGCACCGGCGATCACCGGCCAGATCAAGAGCGCCGCCGCGTGCCCACGAGAGAGCAGCCCGCAGCGACCACTGACTCACTGCGCCGCCCCGGGACAGGCAAGCTCCTCGGCCTCGCCAAGCTTTCCATTATTTCGTATCACTCGAAACAATTCGACCAATGGCGATAATCTCATGAGATGGTGTCGAGTCTACATCGCGATACAATAACTGTATTACTGTGTTATAATGCAGTTGCAGTTCATACTGAAGAAATTACGTATAATTTATGCTACCACAACTGAATTTTGATGTAGAAAATGTTACTACTACTCGAAATGTAGTTCGCGATGCTTTTAATGTGTTTAGATTTCTCTGCATACGTTGATTTAGTAGCGGCAATATTAGCGGAGATAATGGTGTGTGTCAAATGCAGCCTGACCCAGAATACTCTTGTTACAGTTTAAGGCACGAGGAATTTAGGGCAATTCTATCATTACTGTGGCGCCACAATCTGATGAGGAGTTCTTAAAGAAACCGACCAAACAAACTGAAAATAAAGAATAAATTTCTTTGATATCTCGCTTAGTTTTCGAGATATAGCATGTCAAAAATCAATTATGGGTATAGCTCCTTGTGGTTTTGGTGACGTTTCTTTTGGTCCAGGCTATATTTCAACCTAACAACAACCACGGGGAAGAAAATAAAACACCTATAGTGCATTTCCACCGTGTAGGTATAGTGGTTTTGGTGATTTTTTCTGGTCCAGGCCGGATCTCACCCTAACCTCCTCACCTTTGACATACAATATCTCTAGAACTAAGCAAGATATATATTTATATATATATATAAAGAATATTCTTCATTTTTGATTTGTCTCGTCGAGTTACATACGAATTCATTATCAAATTTGGAGATGAGAATTTTTTCTTCTGGTCCAGGCCACGTTTCAACCTAACCACGTCAATTTGAAGATACAATATCTCGAGAACTAAGTGAGATATCGAAATTTTTTATCCTTTGCTTTCAGTTTGTCGAGATACATAAGAATCCATCACCAAACTGCAGCGCCACGATTATCGTAGAATCCCCGAATTTAGATATTATTAATAATTAATAAGATGGTTTCATGAGCGCCATGTTAACGACAACGTGTATCGCGATGTAGACTACTCCCATTAGAAGCTCACACTACGAGTATCTACTGTTTATTCTTCTTTCCAAGGTTTGGTGGGCAGCTCTACGAGAACCGTGACGCTGCAAAGTGACGACTAATTCTTACGCCTCTGGTCTCGCATTCGTGAGTGCGATGGTTCGAATCCCCTTCCAGTAATCCAGATTTGAGTTTTCCATGGTTTCTCCAAATCACTCCAAGTGAATGTCGTGATGGTACCTTCCATGGTCGAATATTTTAAAATTCCTTGCCCCTAGTTCTTTCCCACATGTAATGACGTCCATGTTGGAATTCTTAAGTAATTTGACGAAATAAAAAAAAAAAAACACAATTTATTTTTATTTCGTATAGTTCCCGACATATCGAAATTGTATATGGGTTTGTTTGTTTGTGTCTTTGGCCATTTTTCTTCTGGTCGAGGTTGCATTTCAGACTAAACACAAGCGCTAGGAAGAAAACAAAACACTCATTGTGCATACCAGCGTGCTGTTCCTTGTGAATTTGGCGAAATTTTTTTCTCGTTCAACCTAAGCACCTCAAATTTTCGATACGATATATCGAGAACTAAGCCAGATATATATAATAAATTATTCTTCACTTTCGATTAGTACATCGATACATAACGATCCATCATTGTGGCCCTTTCAGGGTGCTGCAGTGTGGACTATAGCACGCTAGTCTTGCATTGTAGGGGTCGTTGGTTCGAGTAGGGGGGATTTTATGTAAATGTTGTGTCACCCTTGTGTTGTCTGTACTCAGCTTGAACAATATGTTATAACAAATAAATCAAACATACTTTAAGATAATTGTAGGACTAGAGTTGGCTGTATGGCCTGTTGCTAAATGCCTTTTAAAAAATGGGGCAAATTTCCAACCCATCTTGATCCGTGTGTTCCGACACCGTGTTTATAATTTAGTATGCATATTAAAAGAAGTCTGTGGAATCTTATTGCTGATGATATGCGCTACTTCAATTTTTATGAATTTCTTCCCCTTGAATTTATTTTCTCTGATTCAAGTTGAATTCCTTAAGTTTACTTTTCTGTATGTTAATGTGACACTAGAAACTGGTTGTAAAATATCTAGTCTGTTGAGTGAGACGTTCCTGTCCATTTTTTCATTTTACTGAAATCAATCCAGGTCAATAACAGGAAGGGTCTTTATAAAGTTCATGGCTGATTTCCTTCGCATTCCTATGATTGAATCTGCTGCTGGCTCAAATGCATCGTCGACATAGCTACAAAGTTAAAAAAACAAATTGGTACTAAAACTCTCAGTTTCTTCTTCCCTTTGTTTTTTTAAAACCAAATTTTCATTAACATTCTTAGCGGTTGGTTTCGATGTTATTTCGTGTATTACTATCCTTTGGCACGCTTTTTCCGAAAATATTCTTAACACCCATTTATTAATGAATTTTTTGTATATTGTCTTCTTGATCATAATTTACGTCACTTGTATCCTGAATATTACTCTCTGGTTTTGTTATCTATTACTATTTTTTCTCCGATAATGTTCCAACCACTGCTGTAATCTCTGTTTCGTCTTTCATATGTTTACATGGCAAATATTTTTAATAACTTTTTAATTTTAAATCCTTGGACATTCTTATGTCGGTCAGTTTCTGGAAATATAGCTGATAATTCTAAAGCTGACATTTCGTGCTATACTCTCACTTGCCTTAAGGAATTATTTCGTTAAACCAGCAGCTAAGATTTTTATGAATGCTGTTCCACAGGGACATACAAGCAAGCCCCGACCGGATGCTCAGTGCCATTTCAGGATCTTTTCACTTTATATATTCGGCTTATTCTATGTCTTTAATGCATATCAAAATGTATGGAAGGATTAGTATTTCGATTGGATTTTCTTAGTTTTCATTTCGGTCGTTTCGTGCCAAAATTGTTGTAACAATTAAATGTTTTTTCTTTTATTTTGCAGAGTTATTTAGACATTAACATGTTTCTCTCGGAAAACAAGAAAAAAAAGAACAAAAAAAAAAAGTTTTGGGAGGCCGGATATTCTCAATCCATTTCCATCAGCATCTGAATACACTCTTCCTCCCTCCTCGGGTAAATGCAAATATCGTCCTAAGAGTCGATTGAGGCCCATAATACCGAGCCTGGTGGGTGAGTATTCGGAGGGACACGGGATCGAATGAATCCCCATACTGCCATCCTCAAAAGGCCATGGTCGAATTACTTCATGTTTCTTTTCTCTGTAATTACGCCGTCGTAAGCAAAAAAAAAAAAAAATAAATAAATAAAAATAAATAAATAAAAAGCTTGCAATGGTTGGGGATTGCCGACAGAAGTGAAAAGTTGAAACTATGAATATCATCGTATTGCTACAAATGTACTAAATATGTACTAAATTGTACTAAATAATAATAATTTCGTGTGGTTGTAATGGTGACAGGTTTTCTATCGGCTGCGCATTCCGCTCCTGTCTTAGTCACGGTAACTTAACCGAGTAGTGCTACCATGTACAGTTTAACGTGGAATACGAACCACGGAAGCGTTCTGGCGTACTTCACAATACACAGAAAGCTATGCCAGAGGTAAAAGTCGGGTTAAGTGTCTATGAAAATCCCTGCCTAGAGAGTAATTTGAGCCGGGACCTTTCGTACCCCCGTTAGACACCCTAACCAGTAAGTCATCAGAGCGCTACAGATATACATTTGTATGTCTGTGACGCGAACTTATAAGATTTTACCAATCCAAAATTCGCCCAACGCGCCTAAAAAAGTTTTCACTTCAAAAACTGAGAATCTAACTTAGTCCAAAGCCCGAAGGTTGGTCGAATCTTTCCGAAAGAGATGTATCGCGCTTTTACGCCACAGGCGGGAAGGACAATTCATTTGCTTAGGGACCTACAGTTTATCGTAGAATCAAACCACGGAACGTCCTGGCGTAACTCATATGATCAATTAAAAATCCTAAAATCTCCTGCTCACCACGGATATGAACCCGCAACGGAAGAGAGACACTTTCGCAAGTAAGCTCCTTAATCGCTGAGCTATCAGACCACCTTTTTTTTGTATACATGTGCTAAGTACTATCATAATCCCCAATCCACTATGGTAACGCATTAACGCCCAGAGCTACATTGGTGGGTTAGTAGTGGCCATGTTTTGATTCCATCCATATTCGAACGCTAATCACTCAGTTTTTATTCATTTTCTGCGCCGTCTTTTTAAAATACAATCTTTATTGAGAGAAAAAAAATTACATATTTACATTAATGTATTTTACTTGATAAACTTTGAACATTTGTTTTGTGTCTTACTCTATCTCAGGTTCACTGACTCCTGGTACCGTTCAAACTCTAGGCTCTGTTCTTTCCTTGGCTGCTAGATGAAGTGCATATCTGCTGAACATTGCCTGCTTTATCGCTGGTCACTGAACCCAGTCACTGCCAACAAATATTTACTACACATTGTCTGGAAATCTAACCCAGGCCGGCGTACATTCTACCACTTTTTTATTTTTACAAGAACATTTTTTTTTATCAAGTTGGTTGTAAATTTGGCATTATTACCTGCAGGAATCTAGCAAAATTGTCCTTAGGCTTGTTTTGTCTCAGTATTCTGTGATGTTCTACCATTAAGTGATGCCAGTAGTCTTCCAGTTTTGCCCTTCCTCGATTTGTTATAATGTAATAAATATAATTGGCTATAAGCCAAACATGGGCGTTTCTTTTACTTGTTGGAAATTGCCTCTGATCTGGTAGCAAGATGCTGTCGGGTGTGTCCATGTTTGGCGCTGATCTGTTTATTAAATTTAGCTTTTCCCTCGGCCAATTCAAAATTTTTGGTTCTCCACAGCACAAAAGTCGATGATCTATATTATCCTGTAAATTACAGTTTACGCATAGCGGTGAGGCACAGAGGTGAATTTTATACAGCTTGCTGTTCGTGCTTATTGCTCTATTTACTACTCTGTACCATACTGCCCGAAGCGCAGCAATTTGTTCTGTACGTTCTCCCATATAGTCTGTCCATTTGTTAAGTGTCATTAATTTATAAAGCGTTTTTGCTGTTGGGTTGTTGCTCTTGATCTCTCTGTGTATATAGCTGTAGTCTACGTAGAATTGTCTGAGCTACGTGGCTGCATTTCTCCGTCAATATTTGACAGTCATAAATCTAGTGTCTTTTCGGTCTTCGTTGGTGCAGGTAATACACTGTCTGCTCGCACACAGTTGCACTATTATGATGGCCGTCCGAGGGAAGTTTCGACTGACGCTGGCCTCCCTCGCTGAGTCACACGATAGCACTGCCCGAGGACATGTCTCTCCCCCGCGTGGCTTGCTGTTTTGTCGGCTGGCCGCTAGATTCTTAATACAAGACGGGTGGCTGCCACCGCAATCACTGACACACGCCCTCCCTGCAATCGAGCTCGGGGGGTACAGATACAACAAGTGTGGAAAACTTCTACAGTGGCTCAGATCACATTTCCTCATCGCAATCTTATTTCTGCAGTGCCTCGTGTATGTTGTAACGTACTACTGACCATTAAACGGTGAGATTTTCAACCCGTGACAGAACTGCTAGTAACTTATTCAGTAGTGAATAAATGAATCTTACTGTTAACAAGAAGCTAAATATAACTATAATCTGTTAGTTACCTCTGATGCGACAATATCGTGATGTCATTTTTTAACCAGAAAATGCTCATCCTCACACGGTGTGTCTCTCTACGATCTGTCTACGTGATGCTGGAGTACACTCACGTGACCAGCAAGATCTCCAGATCTGTCGCCGACAGAGCATGCGCAAGACCAGCCCGTACGTTAAATCCTTCCCAGTGCCTGTATCTAGGCTATCAACGGCCTTTTACAACAGTTGAGACCAAACTGGGTGCAACGTCATACAGATAAATTACCTCATACTGCCAAGTTCTTTGTAAATTTGACTAGATTTTGTAATTAATAAATTAAATCACATATACTGTCGACCTACGAAGTTTCATTTCGTTTCCCTTCTCCCCTTCTGGGTGCTTCACTTTTTGGTCAGGCAGTATACATCCTATCATCACCCTTTCCTATAAATGAAGGATTCTGAAATCTTTTTACCACCTGTCCAATTGAGCTTACCATCAAATCTTATTTCAAGGTATTTACACTTATTGCATTCAATAAGAAACTCCTACGTCACCCTATAATCATACAAACCTGTATCTTATTATCAGTGTACCTAAAGAGTTGACTCTTCTTGGCATTTATTTTCATTCCATGTTGACCTACACAGCCAAATATCCTTCCTAGATCCCCCTGTAACTGTTCACAGTCCTTTTTTTTATTGTAATCCGATTGTATAACATTAAGATATCAGAAAACAACCGAAATTGTGACCGTAAATCATTAACACAATCACTCAGTAAAATATCGAACAGCAATGTTCCGAACACACTATCATGTGGCAATTATTTAAGTAATGGTAACTTTAATGCTAATTTACCCATAAAGCAACACATGCCCCGATACAGTTTTATTGATGGTAGAAGTTGCAACGTGGAATTCAGACATTCCAGGTGTACATCCCTCTTGACATACCCTTTGTAGTTGTTAAGGGGAGCCGGAGGTGCCTATGCTGCCCATGTTAAAATCACTAAGTTTAAGGAACATTTATGAACAATCTACCAAACAGAGGAATTTGAAATTTTTTCAACATACAAAGTGGTTTAGTATTGCAGTTATGATGGAGGGATATTGGAGTATCTTTTATAGTTTCCTTTCAATATTTTATTATTTAATGATCCAACTTTTTTTTACAAAAATTGCTTTATTTTAATCAAATTGAAATGAAACTACTGAACATATTTTTAAATATCTGTGTTACAATTTAAGTTTGACTACTATGAGTGCTGTATAAAAATTTTATCTCCCTAGTTTCAGTGGATTTTGAGAAAATGTTCCTTACATTAGGAAAATTCTATTTCACGGGAAATGGCTGTCAAAGTTTCTCAATACATTCCTGCACTATAGGATGGATTATCAGGGTCTTCTTCTTCATCCTCCAAAAGCTTCCTTTCTGGTCTTCTTTTCTGGCCTGTTGTTCCATCATATTTCATATTCCTTTCTCTTCTTTCTGCTCCTCTTATCCTCTCTCTGTCACTCGCATATTCACAAAATCTATCACTTCCACCAGTCAACTTCTTGTTAGAAGATGTCTCAGGGCGCTGGCCAGCCGTGTTTTGCTTAGCAGAAGAGCGCATTGTTTCCGTAATTACGGCATCGCAACTTGGTATTAGTGTTACTTTTCTTTTCCCTACATTCTTCCTCTTCTTATACACACGATTACTAAAACGTGGCATCGTAACCAGAAGAACGCTTAACACAAGAATTATAATATTATTATCAACAGCCGCAAAACTGACGTAATTCGAAACAAAGATACGATGTTCGGCGCTCTTAGCGTTTCATTTGTCACAGAAAACATTGTAGCCAACCCTAGCACACTCACTGTATGGGTAACATAAGGAAATATTCAACTTCAGTTCGAGAAAAGCCAAGTAGTTCGCCAAGAAGTCACGAGATGCACTCAGCGGCCCCGCCAATTTCCTCTGCAGGCGTGGGAGAAAATGGTAATAACTCCACTTCTAGGGCAAGTAGAACAATAATTCAAAGTTTTCATTAAAGAGGAATGTTCCAATTAATTTTTGATAGCAAAAAAAAAAATCTTTTTTTTTTTTTTTTTTTTTTTTTTTTTTTTTTTAATTTGACTACCTCCGGCTCCCCTTAATAGTATTTCCTAATACATCGCCGTCAGTGTCTTTATAATTTCAGTGTCCCCTAACTCATTTATATTGCCTGATCTCTGACTATACGAAATGGTTCATGAGATTCGATACACAGATGGCAAGGATTGTAATATAACCTATTCGATGTCCTGAGTTGAGCTCATCAAATTCTCTTCCAGTTACCAACTACAATTATTAAAATAACCGAAAGTCACCGGAAATAAAAGAGAATGAGATATAAGTTCAAGCTCCACAATGTTTTTTGGCCAAAATTTATTCTTAGCACTATGTTACACCGTAATTTATAAAAAAAAATAAAAAAGATATTGATACATTATACGTCATAACTAACTTTACTTGTGAATTACATATGCATTGATTCTGTGATACTGCCGTATAAAACGTGAATATATGTAGAAACTGCACCAGCATGTTTCTACATGAGTTACATATAGTATTATGATTCTAATAGTAGACCTGCCTTAAGCAATTTATTTGTTACATTCTCAGTCAGTGAAGCATATAAGAAAAGTTGCACATTTTAATCGTTGATGACGTCAACTAGATTTTATTCTAGTCATTTAAGTCACTCAGCTGTACGCCACATTTCGAGGGCTTCGCCACCCTGCCCGGGGTTGAAATACGTCCAAAGCGCTGTCCGAAATGACAGTGCCTCTCAAAGCCTCCTGTTTACTGTTGTTATTATAATCATCATCTTGACGCTGTATATTTCCACCAGAGCTGCTCATTGACAGCTGTTACGAAACGAAACATGGATATTTTTTTTCAATATTTCCCTCGTTGCCTGCCAGCTTCATACATTAACTGTTGTTTTTTTGTGTTGGTATCAACGTTTACAGTCATAACAAAAGAGAAGTACTCTGAAATGTTTTTTCGCAATTGCTATCATCTGCTTTTTTTCTGACATTTTTGCAGGACGCATTGAGATTGTCATTTGATATTATTAACTCAGTTGCTTGCAGGTTGCTGCGCTTTAGTGACAGAAATTTTACAGGAGAATTTGAATTATGTAAACAGTAAAAGAACCTTCTTACAGTGTGCCAAACGTTAAAAAAAAAATATGTAAACATGATGCTGCATTTAAAATTTATTATTAATTTAGTAAGGCCAGTGCAAAAATTTCGCGAATGATATACGATGAACAATGAGGTTGGTGGTTAGTGGAAGGATGAAGACGAATCGGCTCATTTGCAGAAATCGTTTATTTGTCAACTGAAATAGGAACGTAGCAAAACACCTACGTCTTCGGAAACAATATGAAACTATGAAATGTTTCCCTAACAGAAATAAAATTACCCGAAAAGAACATTTCAGTGATATGTGATGCTGCTATCTAGCGGTAATGCGATCACTCCGTATCGACGCTAGCGAAGCCTAGCAGCTAGACACTGAACTATCGCATACACGTGACCTTGATTGTTCATAATTTTGCCATTTACGGCCTGAATTTCGAAAAATTCTTTTCTTAATTAATAATGTTACCAAAGCGTACCTTTACAATGATATCTCATTTATCAATTTTGGTTAAGTAGTTCTTGAAACCATGTTCCATATTTCCTGGGATTTTTTTTTTTTTTTTTTTTTTGCTTCGGACCTAACCACTGATCAACATGTGTTTGAACATATTCTTCGGAGATTTCTTTCCGAAACAACTGCCCTAAAACAGATTTCACAAGCACGCAATTCTCTCATTTATGATGACATCTCTAAAGTTTATGTGAGCCGTTCTGTCAGTAGGTAAAACCAAACCCGTAAGCACAGTAATTTAGACAGGTGTGTGGAGACTGGATGTCGGCTCCAACAGGTCTGTGGGTACGAGTAACAGATAGCAGCGTGAGCGCCCGCCACATGTCGCCTGCCTGTTGAAGGCTGCTGAATGATTGATGTGTGCACACATACACACACGGCAGCCACCTGACGCACGGCTCAGACCGCTCTTTTCGCTGCCACGCAAATCGTCGGAGAGCGACAGGTGCCCATCCACCAGCTGTCACCGCCTTCACTTAGCGGGCTGTGACACTTTGCAAAAACAAAAACCCTAGCTCAAGTGCAACAGTGTAGTCACGATGATTACGTGATGGTGCCACGTTTTTTGCCACGCTGAAGTCCCGTCACCGCCAGTCGCTTGTGGTTTCTTTTTTATTTTGGAATAACTGTCGTGGTCCTGCCCACGAATTATCTCCTTTCTTCTTATCTCTAAATATAATAACACTGTAACCGGAGGTAACTGGAAACAGCTGAAGAAGAACAAATGTCTGAATGTACTCCTACATGCAGATGATGTAACAATACTTCAAGAAAGTGAAGAAGAGCTATAAAACATTGTAGAAACTACATCAGTTAACAGGAAAATAATATAACCTCCAGATATCCAAAAAGAAAACAAAAGTGATGGCCCATTACGCTAAACAACCCATTCCCTCAAAGATAGTAATTGACGACACAGTGGTAGAACAGGTAATGAATATTAACTACCTAGGCTGTGAAATTATTTGCTACATACGGATATAGAGAAAAAGATCAACAAATTTATTTATTTATTTTTTCCTTGTGGTTTTACGCCTCGTCGACGGCTAAGGTCATTAGAGGCGGGATGGGACTGGGGGCAAGGAACAGGAAGGAATTCGCCCATGGCCTCTTTGAAGGAAGCATCCCGGCATTTGCCTGGAGTGATTTGGGGAAACCATGGAAAACCCAAATCTGGATGCCCGAACGGGGATTCGAACCCGCGTCCTCCCGAATGCGAGGTCAGAACGTTAACCGTTCACCCACCACACTCGGATACATAATTTCATTCAGGATATGGACAGTAAATATAACTATTCAGGACAAAAAAAATGAAATTCTATAAGAATACGGCTGCCCCGACTGTATGGAAGTGAATCTTCGACAACTAAAGCAAGAGATAAGAGTATTATCTTTTAGGTATTTGATAGCATGAAGGAAATTATATGAACCTGTCAAACAAATTTCATTACTTAAACATTAAAATTATAAGGTAAATCGCACGTGATGGAGGGTAAAGGCCACCACATCTTGCAAAATCTCACTAGAGGGGAGGGGAGTCCAAATTTAAGAAAAAACGGCTTACGTAATTAATGGACGTTCCCTTAGCAAGGTAAGAGGCTCACTAAACAAGACTATATAAGAAATGAAGAAATTCAGAAAGAACTATAAACGAAAGGATACAGGAATACAAAAGATCATGAAGGCAGGATATCGATAGAATGAGCGAAGAAAGGATTCATTTCTGTCAATGCACTACAAACTGAGGGATGCAGAGACGTTAGGAGCCCCGGAAATACATGGTGAAAAGTACAAAGTGAAGACGGAACAGGTATTCATGCCTAGTGCTTGAAGTGAAAAATAAGTGACTGTAAACGAAAGAAAGACCGTAAAGAACGTTTAACATTTAAAAAAAAAAAAAAATTGGTTACTGTGCGTAAGCGATAGACAATGATTTTTTAAGACTTGTAATAGACTAGAGTATGACGAGGATGTTTCATAAACTTAGATAAAACCAGTATGTGAGACAGCAAAACATAACCCGTTACACCCAATTCTGAGTACCATATCTGCACTGGCTGCAAAGCCAGCTAATATTTTACTGACAAGATAGAAGACCGAATGGGTGGTTAGCAAATGCACTTTCTTTTGGTCGTGATCACTGATATTATCACTAAATCATTTCTTACATTTGGTGATCTTCATTCGGCTGACGTCGAAGATATTAAATGCGTATTCAGTCATCAGGATAGCTGTATTTAACGTAGAGAATCCATAATGCTCTGAGAACTTGTTTCAGGAAAGGTTACGTGGACAGAAATGTCTTCCACTTAGCAAATACTGCATTAGATATGAAAGGACACGTGAATTCTTTAACCAAAGAGCAGATTTCGTTTATTGATAAATGACGTAGATATAACAGGTAAGACTAATTGTTGCAAAACCTATCACTTACATCAGGGGTGGCCAACCCGCTGCCCGCGGGCCGCATGCGGTCCACGAGGTTCATCACACTTTTACAAAATATTTTTTATATTTCATTCTTAATGTTATGAATTTATTTACAATGTGCGTTTAGTATTATTATTATATTATCTATGTTTACATTTAAGAATAATAGTAAACACAGTAATAATAACTCATTATGTTTCAATTTTTCACTCCAAAAAAATGTCTAATATGGGGATATTAGATATGTGCGGCCCGCGGAGTTATGAAGCATTTCCAAAACGGCCCACCAGATCATTTGGGTTGGCCACCCCTGACTTACATATTTGTACGCCAAACATCTACTTTACGAAGGATTGAGCAAAATCACACGTTACGGGAGTTGACACGAAAGATATTAAACACTAAGAAAAGATTCTGAATATTTTGACTAATACTTATCTTGAAATCTCCCAATAACGAATGATTTAAACATGGGGCAATAATTAATAATGCCATAATGACTAAAAACCCACAAAATAAACATAGACGAGGCAATATACTATAGTAGAAATCAGTTTGTCTTACCTACCAAGATAGTCATTACATCTAAAAAGTTGCACGTACTTAACACAAGAGGGAAAATACTTTTTTACTTCTTGTGTTCACTATTAAAAAAAAATAAACAACTTCTCGTTCCAATTTGCTTTCATTCAGTATCATTTATTAAAACCATCGTGCAGGAGTGGATAAATACAATTATTTACGAGGCAATTTCTTCTTCTCAGATCTTCATAACTTCTTATTACCGTCTCCTAACAGTGTACTTCGTATAGAATATAATGGTTTCTAGTTCAATTTTATTTCATAGCTCGACCACTAGGAATAATTTTGCAAAAATCATTTTTAATTTATCCGTTCTACACGTCGGCCTCATCTTTCTTTGATGACAAATATCCGACTCTCCCTTTTTTTTAATTACAGCTATTTCTCTTAAGAAAAAACCACAAACATTTCTGTCTGTTCTTGCTGCTCACATATATCACACTTAAATCTAATAATTGAGAAACAAGTGACACATTAAAATTCCATTAGTTACTTAAGTAGCATAAAGATCTTAAGAACACAATCTTACAGTCCAACCCATGCAATTGGTAACGCGAGGTTTGTCTAGAAAATCTGACAACCATTCAAACAATTTTTATGATTGATTACGTCTTAAAATCAATACCAAATAAACTGCGCGGCCGAAACCTGGAGTATCACGAAAATAGTGATAACATTTTTCGCATTAATTTCCATTACCTTATCATCCTTATCCTTATTTGGTGCCATTGGATAGAACAAAGATGAAAGTTTATTGCATTACCGGGCACGGGTTGCTTTTATGGAAAAATATCTGAAATAGTGTTTTAAATAAATTTGTATCTTACATGTTTGTGATAATTGTGTGAAAAATATCGAAGTTTCGCTGCACCGATGCAGAGAGTACAAACAAACATCAGAGAAATAGTCGCAACTTATACATAACAAGTATGAATCCTGAAAGGTGGCATTAACTCGCGTTGAGTAGTTGCTATCCAATTACCAGTGTTATATTTTTAAACTGAATTTCCCAAACAAAGAGACATTGCCACTGAAGTTGTGTACTTTCTGAAACAACCACTTTGGATCACTACTTAAACGATTCTGTAAGTCGCAGTTTGCGTGGAATTTATTTGTCCACTCAAAAACTACCGAACCGATTTGGACATGGTTTAGACAGTTTTGAAGCTTACAGTCTGACTTAAAAACTTATGACTATACAAACAGTGGCCGCAGCAATAAATAATAATCTGTTTGTGACGGGAGGTCATTTATTACAATATTTTAATGCCGAAATCATTTAAGTTTTCTAAGTTTCACTGCAGCCAGACGTCGAGCAAGCACGTCCTGTTGTTCGACTTTCTGCCGATCGACAGTTCGGATTACAAGCTACACGTGCAGTGCTGAGCATGCAAGCCAATACTTTTCCAGCAAGCCAGAATACATTGATCACTCTCACTTCTTGACTGACGATCTACAAGATAACATCTAGGCCTCGGAGATAGATATTCGCTGCATCAACCTTATCATACTCTGTTAGTTGTGAACTGTAGGGCTGAGTTTCATCCCTAGGGTCAGTATTATGGGTTACGGAATACCTCAAATCTTGTACAACATCATTTGTAGGTGATTTACGATTCAGTGCAGATTAAATGGGGTTTCCAGAAACATTGTTTCATTTCAAGTAGCTCGTAGCTGCCCACTCCCTCTCCTAGTTACAAGTTACCCTCGATGACATGTTTATTTGCTAGCGCAAGAGAAGAAGAGGATAGGTTCAAGCGAGAAGAGTTCAAGAGCAGAAGATACGAAGAACGTCGGTGCAAGTCATAGGGCATCGTAGGTTAACCATTTAGAACCCACGTGTCAGTATCCTGGCACACCCATTCAATAGCCATAGCACGATCCTAGCCATAGCACGATCCCATATATATACATATAGGACAGCTACATGTTCGTAAACTGATCAGATAAGTGCCAAAGATCACACATTTCATGCAGAAAACACTCTTTTCGTGACATTGACAGGTAGACTACAAAGATTACGCTACACTAAGATAAAAACTTCACTATTTAGATTAAGATAAACACTTTATAATTTGGATTAAAGTTTCTACTGACTTCGTACCTTTGGTTTATTTAGTAACATGGTTCTGGTGCAGGCAATTGAAATTATTAAAAATTAAAACCATCGGGTCTTACGTGAGCACCATTGTTATTTTTTTGCCTCCGTGAAATGTGAGGTCCACGAGGGAAAAAATGCCGGAAAAATTAGTTTCCCATAAAGCTTTGGGACTAGATGAAAACACAGGAATCAGTACTTCGTCAATGATTTTCTCAATAACTATTTTTACCTGTATTGCGGGATGTGCAATCAAATCTTGTTTTTAAATGACCAAGCATCACCAGTTAAAATCAAAATCAGCTATTTCATTTGTGTTGACGAACAACTAACTGATCGCATGAAAAAAGAGCAATAAGTTTCGTGGCGTTATTATTGAACCCGCAGAGCGATAGTACATCTAAAGAAATATGAGCGGTGTCACTTTGTGATTCACATGATGGTCACAATGTGATAAGTACTGGAAATGTTTGTTTAGAAATGGAAATATCTGATAGAAATAATTCTTGTCATATGAAACGCACATTATTTTTTCGAATGGTGTTTCTATAATGGTGTAAATTCCGGGGAGGGGGGCGATGAGCTCTGACGCTACGTTCAATCACATCCCAGATGTGTTCGATTGGGTTCAGATCTGGTGAGTTGGGGGGCCAGCACATCAATTGCAACTCGCTACTATGTTCCTCGAATCACTCCATCACACTCCTGGCCTTGTGACATGGTGCATTATCTTGTTAAAAAATGTCACTGTCGTTGAGAAACATTGTCGTCATGAAGGGGTGAACGTGGTCTGCATCCAGTGTACGATACTTTAATTGGTCGTCATGGTGCCTTGCACGAGCTCCACTGGACCCATGTATGCCCACTTGAATATTCCCCAGAGCATAATCGAGCCGCCACCAGCTTTTCTCCGTCCCACAGTACAGGTGTCAAGTAGCTGTTTCACTGGAAAACGATGGATTTGCACGCTCCCATCGGCATGATGAAGAAGGTATCGGGATTCATCAGACCATGCAACGCTCTGCCATGCGCCAACGTCCAGTGACGATGGTGTTAACATTGGCACATTCATGGGTCATCGGCTGCGGAGGCCCATCGTTAGGAGTGTCCCGTGCATTTGTGTTCAGACACACTTGTACTCTGCTCAGCATTAAAGTCTGATGTTAGTTCCGCCACAGTTCGCCGCCTTTCTGTTTTACCAGTCTGCCCAGCCTACGACGTCCGACATCTGTAATGAGGGGTGGCCGATCAACCTCTCGACGTTTGGTCGTGGATTCACCTTGGTTTTGACACTTGTTGAAGACACTCACTACAGCACTCCTCGAACACCCCACAAGTCGTACAGTTTCCGAAATGCTCGTGCCGATCCTCAAGGTCATCACAATCTGCCCCCGATCAAACTCAGACAGATCAACCACCTTCCCCATTCTAAACACGGTTAGCACGCTCACTGATACTACATACACCGTGCGTGTGTCTGACTAGCAGTCATTCCTCATCAGGTGACTATGCTATCTCTTGGACGGGTTTATATCGATTATAGGTAGGTAGTCATACTTTTGTGGGTGATCAGTGTATTTGCAGCAGTGTTGCATTTTAATGATGTCTTTCTTCACACACTCTGTAGTCTGTAGTCGGTATGGCATTGTTCTATTTAGCATTAAGAGGTGACCCGTAGTGTCAGGTGAAACAGCGCGAATACAAAATTTACCCACTAGGTGATTGTGACTGAGCCTGTGTCTACATCTACGTATATATTCTGCAACTCACAATATGTGAGTGGCAGAAAGTTCTTTGTACCAATACTAATCTCTACTCTGTGCATTCCAGTCTCGAATGGTACGTTGGTTAGAAAGAATTCAAATAAGAATCAGTGCGGAAACCTATTTTTCACATATCATTGCGTCCCAAATAGGTTTGTGTACGAATTGTGATGATCTGGTCATAGCCAATGTGTTACAACTGGCTAATCAAAATCGCTGAACTGCATAGCCTGACCTCAGACAACTTCCTTAATGAATTTGACATCATTTCGTTTTCCCGAAATGAAGCGGACGATAACCTGTTGATCGCGCCATCAGTCAGGGGGGTTCCCATTAGGAGCAGCTCGTGGCGCGCCGTCCCTTGATGGATTCGGGAGACCCTGTGTCGTCGAGTCGGTGGCGGGGCCTTTTGAAGTGGGCCATTTGTCGCCGCCACTACCTGTGCTCCCTCCTGATGGATACAAACAATTAGTACCGGGCCAAACAGTACCGCACCGCCTCCTTCATTAGGCCAGCTGTCTGTCACTCCACTACAGCTGCTCTTATGGACTCCACCTTCTAGCTTGACGGCTGCAGCAGAGGTAAGGAATACATCCATTCCTTTTCCAGAACGGCTTCCTCGCTAAGAAATATACACTCTTACAGCGACGCTCTTCCTCCAGTAGACCAAGCATGGTGAATGAGCGGCAAGGCTCTGGCCTCGCAGTTGGGACGACGCGGGTTCGAATCCCCGTCCGGCCACCCAGATTACGATTTTCCAAGTTTTTCCGAGGCGATTCTTTAAAGAGGCCATGACTGGATTCTTTCACGTTGCTTGACCCAGATCTTTCCTGCCTCTAATGACCTCAATCACCAGGGTGTCAAGCAAAAAGCAAGAGAAAAAATAAACTTTTCTAGAGAGATTGGTAAAGCTCAAATAAGCAAAGTTAACCGATAACGAAGTATTGGACATATTAATAAAAACGTAACTTTCGTTATTCCCTTTCTTACAAGCTTTTGAGCAACAAATGACAAGAACAATGGTTTCTGCATCCAGATAATCAAACGAACAACACACCTTTTCGTTGCACCAATTCCTCGCATATAATAGCACTCATGTTTCACTCTGGCCATTTTAGTACGTTTCAAAATTTCTTTGGATTTTATTGCGGTTTCCTCAAGATGTTTCTCTAGTCTCCTTAAAATTACTCACCCAGCAATAATGAAACAATACACATAAGAAAAAAGCTTACACGGTTCGCATGTAGATGAAAATCCTCGCTACCTTATCTTACGTGAATTGTTTCTAACGATCCCTGAGAAATCACCAGGACCCCAATCTGGTAGTCTAGTAGGTCATATGTGATATCAAAGCCCAATTTTTCTTTTTTTTTCTAAATTAATTTTAAGGTTGTCATATTTCTTTTGTCTATACTTTGAAAGTGCACCGCCATCGTATATTCTTCGTCAGCCATCTGTGACATCAAATACGACGCCGGAAATCTGGTACATTCCAAATGATGGTCTCTTCATTACTCCAAACATCGGCAGGTTAGGTGAATCACCTTCGTGTGTCTACACGAATGATATGCTGAGCGTTGTTACAAGTCGTTTCACAACTCTGTATAGTGGCGTGATACATAGTTTCACAGTGTTATTCTTGAATTTGTGAGCTGTTGCAAGGTGTATGGCTGACGAACTATTATGTTGACTGACGTGTATCATGATGGGCCCGAGATTCCATTCTCTTCTTTGGTATAGAGAATCTTTCAACTCGAGAGGCTCTCTATGAAGAGAAAGAAACATTTTCTTCTCATTCTTCCCCCGATAGTATGATTTGCCTAAAAGGGACAAACGCTTCCATTCTAATACCATGCTTTAACTGATTGAAGAATGTATTGGAAGTTTTCGTATTTTTAAACCTGATATTTATATGTGTAATGGGACTATATTCGCTCATTATACTGTAGTTTATTTCAGCTTCACAATTCTGTATTCACATGACAAGAGTCGATGCTTAAACCTCTGAAAATGATCTAGAAATAAAAAGTCTGTACAGCTCAACAGATAAAATGGACAGGAACTTCACTCAGACAAAAAAATTAGACTTCTATTTTTTTAAAACCAATTAAGAAAATTACTGAATAAATTTATAAGCTGTCGGGACTTAGTTTACACCATATGAATAAAATTTTTCACTAGGCAATGCTCTTCCATTATCACTGTTTCTACCGATAAATTTTATTCTACTTTAATATATTCTGCAAACTTTTAAAACTTATTTTTTTGACGAGTTTCTTATTTTATAGTAAGAAAGACAGCACCTTCTTGCTCGCTACCACACACTCGATCAGAAACGTTAGAACGATCACTCCTACTTCAGTTGCCAATAGCCGAAACCATTCGACATCTTCACGGGTACATATATTATCTACTAAGCCGTGAATTTTCTGATATATTACAACAAAATGCCTAACATTAAACAGCTCAACAGTTATACAATAGACCTTAAATTTTTCAAACGACACTAATTTTCTCCATTCCAATTAGGAAATACATCTTCACTGCAACAGCGCCCTGTCGTCGCACAAAGAGACAACGTTACTAGTTTATTTACCAGTTTAATGTGTAGAACCCACAGTAGTATTTGCTTTATTATCCACGATACATTCAAGTCCACTGAGCACTTGTGCTATACGACAAGCTCCGCTTTATGTTTACATCCAAACAGTGCTTTCATAAAGCAGTAAACTCATTACGAATCATTAAGCGAAGGCCACGGTAATATATTCGGCGGTGTACCACATTGTTTCCCCCGTCGCCGTATTTACATACCGAGGTTTTGTTAAAGTGCAGTGTCCCGAGCCATAAAATTAAAGCAGATGCCTGCCGCTCGGTTTGGGAATGAGCCGTGCGCGCGTAGCCCCGGGCTGCGGGGGTGGCACCCGCGCATGGCGTTGCCTAGCAACCAGATCGGGGGTCTCCGTGCTGACTCACAGCAGGTGGAGACCTCCACTACTAGCAATTACAGCCAGTATCCGAACTATCAAATGTTCAAATCCGAGACAAAAAATAATAGGTTATGTGGTCCAGCGGATAGACGCTCCTTTCAACTAGCATTTTACCGCTGCTTCGCGCGACAGGACCTTGGTATGCTTAGTGCCTTTTATTTTTCTTCAATTACGAAAGCATAAACGTTGTAATGTAGTATCTATGGACCATCTTCCACTTATTGAAACGTTAATCTTTGATGTAATTGTTCGATTCGTGCTTTCTGTACATTTTGACGTACTGTATTTTAGAAAACTGAAGAAATAAATAACCAAAGCCAAGTAGTAAAAAAATAAAAAAAATAATAATAATAGTAAGGATGTGGTGTTCATCTATAGTGTAGTATAATCTTTGGTGGGTGTCTCTTAAAGGAGTCTTCATCTGCGATGCAGAATGTTCTGTAGCGCCTATCTGTTCTAAGTGCGAACGAAGGATCATTTCTGGACCTTGTTGTGCTTAGAAACCTTTTTTTTCAGTTATGGAAGCACAAAGATTTGTAATGTAGTATCTTTGTACCCTCTACCTTAAATAAAATTACTAAATTTCGCAACGCTAATTGAAGCGTTAATCTTTGATGTAGTTGTTCGATTCGTGCTTTCTGTGCATTCTGACGTACTGTATTTTAGAGAACTGAAGAAATAATTAACCAAAGCTACGAAATCAAAGGCCAATATTAATAGTATCCAAGTGGTGGAGAGTTTATCTGTGTTGTTGGATAATCTTGGGTGGGTGTATCGTAAAGGAGTGTTCATCTGAGATGCAGAGTGATTTGTGGCGCCTTTCTGTTCTCATTGCTAACGGCTTATCATTTCTTGTGCCGTTCGCAGGTCACGTAGATTAATAATATATAGCCTACCACAAATTTTAAGCTAGACCATAAACTTTAGAACTGTGAGAACTCCATCGAAATTGGTTCAGTGATTTTTGCATGATGCCTAGAAAATGGACAGACAGACGCAGATCTATAATACTACAGATATAGACTAGCTGTTCCCCGCGGTTTCGGTCACTTGAAACGGACTGTTCATTAAACAAATCGATGGAAAAAAATTTCAGTTGAGTTTACAAGTTTTGTGGTCGGAGTAAAAAGTGTAAAATAGCAAACTGCAAATTTTTTTACAAAACTTCTTTGCAAAGCAGTATTTTCAGATTTTCCATCGGAAACAGAAACACAAAAATCTTCCGGCTGCCAATGCGAGAGAAGTATTTGGTTTCGAGGTCAATATGGAGCGTCTGTCACTACGATTTTTGATCGTCATGGTAAAGCAGTAGTTCTTATAAAACTGTACTGTTTTATGCTGAAAGTTATTCAGAATGAATCACATTGCCTCAGATTGCACTACGGTTCAGAAGAATGATTGCTGAGATTGTATTATTTTATATCATGTTACATGTGTTATAGTACTATGGATCAGTTAAATTTGCAAACAACTTTGTTCTTATTTCTCGGCTTTCCGACGTCACTTCAAGAACATACACACTTCATTTTACTCCTGGAACACTGAGTTATACAGTGTTTGAAACCCCTTAATAATTCGTCCAGTAATGTTTGCATAATTGCGTCAAACAAACAGAGAAACAGGAAAAAAGTTAAAAATGGTTGATTTCTTTTCAGAAGAGTTAATTTTTTTTCTGAATTATCTTCGATGTACTCACTTTGTTACCTTTATTGTTTTATGATAAAGTATAGGTGAAGAATTTGGTCATCAACACCCAACTGTAGACGGTAACAACTGCAGTCTTCCATATGTTAAACATAAAGTTCGTCGGGCAACTTTTTTCATTTATACGTCATTTATATGTCTTAAGAAATGAGATTTTTGTTTTGTTTTTGTATTTAAACCCAAGCAATCCAATTTTCAGATGCTGCTATAGATACTACACAATATAATGCTCTAACACTTAAATTATTTAATGACAGTGAAAACATATTTTACTTACTAACGGCTTTTTCTATTACCGATATTACGATATCAGAGCTTAAGGCATGCCTGCAGTAAACGTTCCTACTATAAGCATTTTCGAATCACCGTTTTCTATGTTTGTTATTTAATGGGATAATTAAATGGTCATAATAAAAACTTAAACGGTAAACCCCAGTTTCCTTAGTCATTATCACTTTTTTCTGTGGAGCAGTGATGTTAGCTTTTTAGGACTAATAGCAACTGGCGAGATTATACCGAATGCATTAGATTCCTTACAGCTCATATATCAAACTCTGTTCGATGGAATTATGTATTACAATAAATATTTGATAATTATACATTACAAATCACTTCCTCTCCTATCCTATTAGCAAGGTATCCCATAGTAAATCATTGTGTTTCGTAACTGGCACTCAAACCACTTAGCCTAAACTCTCTCGTCTGACACAGTGAGATTTGGTGAACTCCACCTTTAACTAGGTGATTGTATTTGAGTACTAGGAGTAAAACGTTCTCTATACGTACTTGTTGGCGTTACAGTTAAACAGTACAATCACTAGCAGTAGCCTACTAGAAGTTCTTGGTCTAATATTTCAATGCTGAGAATTATTGAATTCGTTGGCAGCTGAAAGCAGTTTTTTTAACACTGTGCAATGAAATGTCAAGTTTGTTAGATGATGTTATAATTTGGTCTGTCAGCTTATTTTAGGTATTTTACGCTTCTAGTAAAGCTCTCATACAAACGTAGATATAGATTAAAGTATTAAACGATATTATCGTATTACGTAAATTGTACACTTACAGATTTAGTGGAATCCAAATACTTATGCTTAGTAATAGTAAGACTGTGCCAGAAGTTTTTGACAGGGTGGTCTAATCACAATTATTTTGCAACGTGGTTACTACAGCTCGAAAGGTGCTAGTAGATACACAATTACCATTTTTCTTTATTATATTAGACAGCATTAAAAACAGGAGGCTGAGTATAAACAGCTGACTAAAAAATATCTGTTAACGGCTTCGAATCCCCGACCACATATCTAGGTTTCTGTTTTATATGGTTTCCCTAAATCCCTCGAGGTGAACGCCGGGATGGTTCCTCCAAAAAACTATAGCAAACATTCTTCCTGATCGTTGCAAATCCTCGTCTGGCTGTAATGACTTCGAGCTTGACAACTCGTTAAGGCAGAAAAAGTCATCTGACTACTTCGTGATTCTTTGTAAATCGGAAGGTAAGAACTTCATATTTCTTTAAAACATGTTTTCCGTGACTACAACTAAATCGTGAAACAGTCTCATGAAGTGTGTTAAGCTTGTTAGATGTTTATCACTGAGGATTCAATTAATTCGTACTTTTTATTTAACAATTTTTTTAGAGATAGTCTCTATAAGTGGCAGCATTTTTAGTTCAACATGAGAAAGAGAGAGATGTTCTAAACCAGACCTTAGTACGAACATCATTATTTTGCGATTGAAGTTATTCAGAGTACTCCAACTCTTTCAGTGATCTACTCTCAGAAATTATTCCTTGTGTTTAATGTATATCCACTAAGGAACTAACAAAACAGGTTATTTAAACTTCCAGTCGCGAAGGTAAGACTTGATCCGGTGAGGCTTGAGAAAGAACAAGATCTCAAACGCTTCGTTTTAATTTGCCTCATTGTCCCATACTTTTCGCTCTTAACATGGAAACAAGAATTTTTTTTGTTATTCACTCCGATAATAATATTAAATCTCCATTACATCCCTTCATTATCAAGCCACCAGGAAAGAAATACATTATTATTTTTCTATCAGCCTCTCGTTTCTGCTTTGTTGAATTTCTCCTTCTCTCTTTTTGTCCTTTACTGTCTCATTGTCTACCAGCTACTATCTACATCGCAAGCTGCTTATTTAATGTAATCTGTGTATTTCTCAAAAGTTATTTCCTTTGGCTGTGCTCTTCACTAACAAATTTGCTAATTCACATGTCTCAGTCATGACTAATTTTACAAAAATTGTTCCATAAACTAATAATATCATGGTTCTGAGCACTGATTCTTAAAATTTCCCCGTTTATCTGATGCTTACCCTTTAGTCATATTTCTTAGAGTAACAGTATGTCACATTATGCATCAAAATTCATTTTTATTTTATGACATGGAGTCTTGACGATACTTTTTAAATTGTCTGAAGAGAAGACGGAGGAAACCATGCCCAAATTGGTGCTGGTATGCATTGAAATTTTTTCGTGGCTGCACCTACAACTTAAAGTAGAATATGAACCCAACTCAAGGATCATACAGGTAAATCTCAGATCTGGAAAACTCTGCGAAACAAATATTCCAATCTAGGATTTCAGAAGAAAAAAAAACTCTGTGTTGCCACAGCATTTATAGATGTTGAATACTGGTTCACTTGAGGGACTAGTGTATGGTTGAAGCTGTTTAGATTGCGATGGGATGATTGTGAGAGTTACATGCATGGCCCGGGTGTTGGGCGAGCGCCGGCAGCCGTGCTGTACTGTGTGCTGGAGGGAGGACAGTTTATTAAAGACTGGCTGGCCTTTAAAGAGGAGCGGCCGCGCCGCGCCATGCTGTGCGCCCGGCCAATGAGCGTCGCGCTTGCCCCCGGGCCGCGAGTGGCTCCCGCGCCGCAGGCCACGCCCGCCGCCGGCAAAGAGGAGAGGGAGGGTAGTGGGGGAGAAACAGCCAGCAGCTCCGGGGGAGTCGATCACAGTCCTTAAAGGGGCACTGCCGCCAGCCGAGACTCTCAGGCCAAAGAACACATGCTAGCTCAGTAGTGCAGTATTATGCAATAAACATACTAGTCAGAGGCGAAAATCTTAGAGCGTAAAACTCTGCAGCATGACAAACTTCAGTAGGTGAGATGAACAGTTCGCTCAGATATAATGCTGATATGGTTACATATTTTATTATCCAATGTAGATTTTATGCTAGGTAACTACCTTCTTCGCCGGCCTCGGTAGCGTGGGTGCTAGATTACTAGCTCCGCGTGATGAAGGTCATCGGTTCGAGTCCGGCCGAGGACATGGTTTAAGTGTTGTGAGTGTGAATGTCGTGTCCGTGTTGTAGTGTCCATGTGTCAGTACTTGATAGCAACTAGATACTGTCGAAACTAATACACTGGAAGAGTTATCACACTGAGCTGACTGTATGGTGCTCTGACGATTGCTTAGAAATTCAGCGCGATCTGAATGTTATTTCGGAATGGTGCCGTAAATGGCAGCTTACACTTAACTGCAAAAAGTGCAAGGCAATGCAAATAAGTAATAAAAATACCCCGTTTGCTCACGAGTACAAAGTTAAAAACTCAATTGTTGACACTGTGGATTCCCTGAAGTATCTAGGCGTAACAGTACAAAGCAATATGAAATGGGACTTGCACATAACTTCCGTCGTAGGCAAAGCTAATTCTAAACTACGATTTATAGGTCGTATTTTGAGAAGTTTTAACGCTCATACAAAGGAAATAGCGTACAAAACACTTGTGCGTCCACATTTTCAATACTGTTGTGAAATTTGGGATCCGTATCGCAAGGGATTGATTGACACGTTAGAGAAAGTACAGAGGAGACTCGCTCGATTCGTGACTGCTAGTTACAGTCCTTACGTAAGTGTCACAGAGCTGATTAGTAGACTAGGCTGGGAGTCTCTGGTAGACTGACGACGTCGTTTTCGTTTGAATTTATTGGAGAATATGCGAAAATCTTTAATTTACGAGTGCACGAAATACTTCTTCCGCCAATCTATTAGGTCGCAATGACCGGAGGGATAAGATTCGAGAAATAAGATGCCGTACTGATACTTTTATGTATTCCTTCTTTCCTCGTTCTGTTCGGGATTGGAGTGCACTGAATTAGGATTGGTGCTTAGCACCCTCTCCCACCCACAGTACTTGTGATTTGCAGAGTATAGATGAAGATGGCCTCAGTAACCGAATGCTATAAAAAAAAAAACCTATCTTCATCGTTTTGTTATGTCTTTGAAGTTGCTAACAACAAAAGTCAAATAACAATAAATGTTATTTTCAGCAACGTTCACTAATTTTACTAGAAAATTAGTACCAATTTATTGTTTAACTGGACCAGCCGCCAGGAATACAACAATTTTTTTTATTTTACCTTGAACTCTTCGTTAATAAACTGACGACAATGCAATGTCAATCAACAAAACAAGTGCGATTGGGATTCAACGCCGACAATCCAAGTTTCATTCCACTAGTCTATGTAGAAAAGTATGGAAGGATGTTCCCGATACACTATTAACTCTAACTGTGCTGAAAGATAGTTAGACCTCATTGTTAGTTGGAGACAACGATCACCATTTCAACACACCAAGTCGGATACGGAGAATCTTTTACCATACGATTTAGCCACATGATGTCACTAAGCATCTGTCCCATCATATGAGGAACTATGTTTAAATAAAATATAAATTCTGTACTGTTAAAAATTTCTTGCTAATAGGTGAATGGGCCTTCCACATAGTTTTTCAAAACTAATATCATTATTCAAATATGGGCCCAAATTGTTTCCTTCACATTTGTTTTCACACTCTGGTGTGCATCCAGGAAAGTAGTCGAAATTAGAATATCATTTTTCCATGGTTAATGGCCAGGGTCGGCGCTATGATTCTCGGGCCCCGGGTAAGCGATATTAGGCCCCCCCCCACACTTTTTTTGTGGATAAATTCAGAAAATTTTAATACAAAAATGTTCAAAATTATTGGTACAGATTTTAAAATTTGTGTTTGATTTATATTTATTTAGACACCCAGGCCCGCGGGCCCCCCTTTGGTGGCCCGGGCCCCGGGTACTTTTGCCCCGCTTAACCCCCCCTAACGCCGGCCCTGATAATGGCAATACTATATGAAAGTGATGCAATCCCTAGTACCGAAGTCTTGGCACCAATGTCTGTAGTAATATCAGAAACTCTGCGAAGATCCATTTGATGATCTGAAACAGCTTGCCCATGCCGCACATACTGCAAACGTGGTACACAGTATTCCAGCACTGAGTTGATGTCTGCAGGGAAGGCTGAAGATAACCATCCGGGCCCAATGTCAATCTTGAACTGCCACTTGCTCGATGTCTCTTTTCTCACATTCCAGACAATATAGACATAGGATGCATCACTGAATTTCGCACTTTTTAAAAAGTTTCACTTAAATTTCGACCAGCGTGCTGTAGACACACAAAGAGAAATAAGAAGTTTTAATATTTCACTTGGTCCTTCAAGTGTTATTGTTACGCCAACATCTCTCAATATATGATCATATGCATAATCTCTTATGTTACTCACTCTTCCGATAATATCCAAACATTCGCCAATGCCTTCCCTATAGTTCCTGGTGCAAACACCTTCAATATTACAGATTCAATTTTACAATATGGTTTCTAATACAAGTCCAGCATTACAGCTGACAACTAAGTCATGCTTTCTACAGCATACGTTAAACAAGTTTTTGCAGGAACTGGTGTACTATCAAATGTTTGAGGCTTGCATCCCATCTTTTTAAACAGGTTTCTTGGGTGATACACCATCAAACCTCGCCTCTACCATAAAGGCTGTCACTCTTTCATCAGCAACCTCAGTTCTGGCAAAAACTATAAGCAGTTTTTCTAAACCATCGACATTATCCAAAACTTTCTACCACTAAGAATCCAAGACATCAGATAATTTAGCTTCCGTTTTCATTTTTTTTTTTTTTAAAAAACACCACAATACTTTAAAAACTCCAATTTCTTTTTTGTATCATCACTGTCTTTTGAACCGACTTCCGAAAATAATGATTCAACAGGTGAAACTGTATCGTTCAAAGCTTTCAGATTTTCCTTGTCCAAAACCTGTGTATAATTTAGCACATCACAATTAAATTTACTTATAAACAGATTTTTTTTACAAATGAATGCCTATCTATTTTCGGTTTCCCGCATTCTTGTACTAGTTAATTTATTGTTTATCTTTACAAACTGAAGGAACTGTTGTGCACTGCGAAATATGCGGGAAACAATTCGAAGTTATATAAAATTCATGGTTAACAGAAAATATTACGAATAGTAACAAATAAATTAACACGTAACTTTACACCAGACATTTGGCCGTAGAAGTATAGTAACAGCATGTAATAAAATTTCAACACTCTTACTCCGTACCCAACACGCCAACGAAGTAGCTACCAGACCTCTCTGCAGTCCGGTGAATGACTGACGGCATGTGGAGGCGGTGAGTGTGGCCCCCAATTTTCCAGGTGGCCGCATATCAAAATTAAAAACACGGTAATTATATGGCAATTAATCGGACACCAAGCGGAAAAAATAGCGTAAATTGGTGATCGATATGAGGCCAGGTCGCCTCGGCATGTCGTCATGCACTAATTGTATAGTGGCCTAACGACATCGTGCGTACCAAACATTTTTTTTTTTTTTTTTCGGCTTTACGCCTAGTCGACGGCTAAGGTCAGTAGAGGTGGGATGGGACTAGGGACAAGGAATGGGAAGGAATTCGGTCATGGCCTTTTAGAAGGAAGCATCCCGGCATTCGCCTGGAGTGATTTGGGGAAACAATGGGAAACCCCCCAAATCTGGATGCCCGGACGGGGATTCGAGCCCGCGTCTTCCCGAATGCGAGGTCAGAACGTTAACCGTTCACCCACCACGCTCGACCAAACATTAGTAGATGTTGGAACACATCTCCAAAATAATTAGTTTGTAGCCGTATTACCACGGTATTGAATCTTATAACGTTCTTCTTTCCAGTACGACCTTACCGCATTCTTCTAAACTGGTGATTTCCAATTATTTTTTCTCCGAGTACCGTTTCAAGAATGAGCTCGAGCTAGCTTGACTATGTGGCTGCGTTCATCCCAGTCCAGTGCTTCCCACAACCACAGCATTGCAGTAATATGATTCATACGCACAGTATCACCGTCTCAAAGTATATTTTGGCGGTAGTAATGTTTGCTTAATAGTTTATTCTCAATTATCTTGGTGATTAAATTAGCGAAGAGATTACTGCACGTACCCTTTGAAGCAACTTCACGTACCCCTAGAGGAGCCACTGTTATAAACAAATTCACATACTCCATGATTCGAAGACTACTCTTGGCTTACATTCCTGGTAGCTTAAGTGTTGTACCAATCTTGTAAACTCTGTATTATGGAAGCGGCAGTAATAATTAAGTTACATGTCCTGTAGGTATTTACAGTGCAGCTGTGAAGACAACTCAAAAGCACCAGCCTCGGGGGGATGGGGGGGGGAGTTCGTTCTGGGGGCATATTGGCTAATGAATCTGTTAGTGTTATGAAATTTGTTGTTTGAAATGTGCTCCACTAGGTGTCAGACTTTGGGTTATGTTGAAGATTAGCACCAACTGGCAGTTTGTTAATATACCCACAGTTTGAACGGTCTAAACTGTATAGATACGAACTATTAATTTTATTCGAATGTTGTTTTTTTTTTAACTGCTTAACGTCTTTTAACAGCGAGGTTTTTAGAGACGGGAAAGGATGGGGGCAAGGAATGGGAAGGAATTCGGCCATGGCCACGACATTCACCTGGAGTGATTTGGAGAAACCATGGAAAACCCAAATCTGGATTCCCGGACAGGGATTCGAAGTTCGAATGGTAGTCTTAATACGATTGAATATGGTTGGAAAAAGAGGATTGACATTAATATTACACGATTTACCTGAATACCATCATGTTCGGCTCAAAAACGATGTTTAACATTTATACAGATTGTTGTTAATATTAATTACTTTGTTGTTAATGTTAAACATTTTTTGGGGGAAGGGGGGTTTAATTAAGAAATTTAAAATGTCTATCATTTTGGATTAATTTAGAAAATTTAAGTAATTTCTCCAATATTTACCTGATTTACCGTTTTTCGCTAATTTACAACAAAGTTCACAATTTCTGCTATGTATCGACGGGAATTTACGGGTATTTGTGCACAGCCTGGCTACATCAGGACACTAAGCAGCACACCCTGTTTTACCCCTGTACAGCGATACACATTTCACTTAGAGAACTTTAATATGGCTACAATGCCACCAAACTATATGGAAACTACGAACGAAGTTTGTTTGATTTTCTGATGAAGACAGTTCCAGTCCTGCAAATAGTAATAAAATCTGGTTACGTCAGTTTCTGACGAAGCTGATTAATTTTCAAAATTTAGTTGAAGGCAGCACATTGGTACTATTAACCTTATATATAAATGTGAATGTTGGATATATATCCGAATAACGTGAAAGTTGGCGCATATATGTAATTTTTTTATGCAGAAGATTTCTGACCAAAAAAAAAAAAAAAAAATCAAGAAACCCCCCGATTCTCACCCTTTATACCCATAGTTTTTATCCAATTTTGATGGACCCACGCAAGTATACTTTAACACAGAGAAAAATAGTCCACTTTAGTTTTACAAAAACCCAATTACTCTCCCCCATTCCACCCCCTAAATTTTTGTAATAGTCTTACATACCCACAGTTTTTATCCGATATAAATTGAACTTTGCACATGTATCCTTTAAAACAAGTACTTTCTACATTTGTTTTACAGAAACCCAGCCCCTCTCTCCCTTTCCACCCCCTTAATTTCTGTCAACGTTCTTTGTACAAAGCTACAGTTTCTATCAGATTTTGAAAGAACTTTGCACACATGTACTTTAAAAGAAGCAGAAAAATACTGTTACATTTGATTTGCATCTCCCGATTTCAACCCGTTTAATTTTTACCAATGTTCTTTATACATATACACAGTTTTTATCCGATATCGTTGTAACTTTGTACACGTATATTTAAAATAAAAAACAACAGGAAATACTTTCCCCCTTTACCCCAAACCCTCTTAATTTCGAGTGTTCTTTACAGAAAACAACATTTTTAAATCCGTTCAAAATTGATTTTAGCATTTTCCAAATTATGCCAGATTGTTCCTGAAATAAATGTGTCCTAATGTCTCAACATGTACGTCAGATTTTAACTTGAACGCCAAGTTTTCAGGTTGTGAAAACCCATTAAAAATCTGTATTATCTGCATAATGCCAAACAAGCAGAAATATTCCAGATGCACATATATGTATGTGGTATGTATCAATGCGCGGATGGTACATGTTTCGATTATCGAGTAGTAAGTTTAACATATTTTGTACTTAGTTTGAAATGCAGCCTGTTACAAAATGTAAACTAATATTCCGTATCACAGCATCAAATTCATCCCTTTCTGAAATTGTTCGGGTATTTCAATGTTTAGTTTACTTCTGGAGATGGCTGGTGTCGAATTAATGTATCTTGATATGTACACATAATTCACATTGGAAACATAAAAATAGTGTACGGGTAAATCAATCTCAATTGGATCTGGCAACGCCGGGTACTCTGCTAATACAATACTCGTATGTAAGATTTAACATGCTACACCTAAACGAGGGAAAATATTAAGTTTATCGATGTGTTATTTAAAGTTGTAAAGTCAGTTGGTATTTTGGCTAGCATTAATATAAATTTGTAGTCCACAAGACGATCATACCACAGCTCAGTGTGGAAGTCCCCGGTCAATAGAAGAGATACGTCAGGAACACAGGGCCAGCGATTCACTATTGTTTTGAAATATTCCTTGTAATAAAAGCATTAATTGAAAGAAGAAAATCGCGATGTAGTTAAATGGTGCTGTGTACGAATACAGACGGGTTCTAGAACGAATCTGAATTTTTTGGGCATCTTCCTCTAGAATGCCTTAATCGACATGAATATCGCAAAGATAATGTCACCGATAATGCTTGGGAATAGGCTGTGGTGGAACGGGTCTAGAATACCGCCATGCGGCCGTATAAACGATATCATTAACAAGGCAGGAGGGAATACTCTAAAGTGCCAAAAGTCATGGGGTGTCTCTTAATATTGTATGGGACCCCAATTACTTGGCGAAATGTATCGTTGCCGGCCACGCGTGGGACTAACGGAGAAGCTTTAGCAATATGACCAGGTTTTGGATTATCGTCGGCCTGATTCGTGATGAGCGCTGCGTCCCCGACGCTCCCCGTGGACACCCTTAATTGGTGACGAAATATTCTTTGCCTCATCATCCTCGCTGCAACAGTGGGTAGATCTTCCGGGACCAGTCTCCTAGCGGGGGTGTGGTGGGTGGGGGATACTCTGGGTGTGACTGTGAGGGGATATATGAGCGTAAGCGCTCGGAGCAGCTCCGACCGTTGTCCAAGGAACTCCGTACATAAATGCGAAAGTGTTACCGGGGCAGGATGCTGTGCACAAGCTGACCTTTCATGCTGTCCCAAATGTGTTAGACTTGATTCACGTCTGGCGATCTAGGTGGCCAAATCATTCACTAGTATTGTCTAGAATGCCCCTCAAACCGGTGACATGGCGCATTGCCATCCTGGAAACGTTCATCGATGTCTGGGGACATGAAGGCCTTGAAAGGTTGTAGATGGTCTCCAAGTAGCTGAACATTACCATTTCCAGTTAATGATCGGTTCAGTTTGACCAAAGCTCACAGTCCATGCCGTGTAAACACAGCCCATGCCTTCCTGACAAATTGTGTCCATGGCCTTGCGGAGTATGCGCCTTACTCGAATCCTACCACCAGCTCTTACCAACTGGAATCATGACCATGCAGCCTTTTTCTAGTCATCTAGGGTACAATAGATACGTTCATGAGCCCAGGAGAGGCGCTGCATCAGATGGCAAAGGTATTCGCGTCAATCTTCTGCTTCCATATCCCATCGACGCAAAATTTCACTGGATTGTCCGCACGACACGCCTCGTGTCAACTTTTTGCATATAAGATCGAACACAAACAATTTTTTCTTTTTGTCGCTTTGAAAACTAAGTACCACACAATATCAGTATGTGTGACCAAAAGAGAAATGTCATCCCCATTTTTTTTCTGTCTGGTTTTGGAGGTCATCTGTTCAAAGAAACAGGACACTGGGCGTGACCCTCAGCAAGTTCCCCGCAAATCTGTGGTACTCAAACTAATCTTTTTTCTTTATAACTGTTAGAACTAGTCAGATGCTTATCTTAAAATAGAAGAAAACTAACACACATAAATTTTTTTGGTTGCGAACCGATGAAAATTAATGGGAATATGATATCTGCGTATGAATCAAAACAAAAAATGTCGAAAGTGCTCTCGATCTTGCATTCAACAAAACATTGACACTTATTTGCTGTCGCCTCTATTTCAAATTTCAAATGTTTTTAACTGCACTTTGAAATGAACCATAATCTTTTATCCCACCCGTAGAAGTTGTTTGAAAGTCTATCAATATTCTGCCAGTTGTTTTCGGAAAACTATGGAAAACTGAAATCGGTATGGCTGGAATGGAATTTGAAAATGAGTGCTCCTGAATTTCAAGTAGTTACCGCTCACGAACCAGATTCGGTATCTTTTCCGAAATGTGTCCTTTGTAGGGATAGGGAATCTGTCCCACTTACCGAGGGTCGCTGTTACGAATCTGACATTGGTGGTTTTAATGGAGTATTGCAACGAATTGGTATATTTTCAGTCATAGTAGGATAGCATATTCAACTGGAATAACTTTCTAATGTCCTTGAGTATTGTAACTTAAATCTTTGTAGCCACAGCAAGTTTCAAGGCTACATTGTCACACATAGCGTGAGAAAGCCCTCTCGCACTCTTTTCTTTTTGAAATCCTTAATATGCTTTAATGAGCCAATTAAAGCAGAGCCACCTGATACCACGTGAAGAGTAGCCAATGGGTTGCTAATTTCTCCCTCCGTGTCTATTTGTGTGGAACGGAGTCTAGACCTGGATGTGAAAGAGTTCATCACCAACCATCACAAATGAAACATCCAGACTCCATGTATGTTTAACAGGTACTGGCTAAATGCGTTCAGTTTACCTTCTGCCGGCTAGGATAGATACTCCAGTTAGCTAGAATTAAGTTAGTAATATCCCTGAATTGATTCATAGTTATTTTCATATAGTATTTTTATAAATGTTCAACTACTTTTCAATGTACAACGCCCAAGTGAATTTGTCATAGCCAACTTAATCTTTCCTTCGTTATTTCATTTTATTTCAATGATTTTATTGGGTGAATGAAACCAAGAAATGATTTTCCAATGTATCGCCTCACTTAATTTCAACAAAGCTCTTCCTTGTACACTTTCATATGCTTCTCCCGAACACATTAATAGAAACATTTTTATCTATTTTCCGCTGATGGCTTACTATAGTTTTTTTTCAATCCATCAAAGTTTTTGCAATGATAATATGTTTGAACTGCAGTAATGTTACTGAAGAGTTTGAACCAACGTTCTGCCAGTTACAGCATGTCTGCCACTGCTTTTGTATACCAAACTGCATTCACAGCTGCGCTGGAGAACGGAGCGCGCAACAGGTAGCGTTGCTGATCAACGTTTAATCTAGTTCTCATGAGCGAAGAAGTTGGAGCATGTTCTACGCTTCACAATCGACCAGTTCTAGAATCAGACCTCAAGAGAAGCGAACTTTGCTGGACTGTATAGAACCCCAGCCAGCTTTCGGTAACCACAGACATCATAAACGGTCCGATTAAACTGCATATCAGTGCATCCGACTAGACATTTTACAAACTACATTGCTCAACGGATAGCCATTTCGAATTCTCTTCCACGTATCTCGCATGTCTGTAAATCGTTCCCAGATTGTTTACAAAATACTACATGACCAAAACTCTTAAGTTACTTAAAACTATCTGCCGTCGCATTCGGGAGGACGCCGATTCGAATCACCATCCCAACATCCAGATTTGGGTTTTCCATGGTTTCCCGAAATCACTCCAGGCGAATACCGGGATGCTTCCTTCAAAAGGAAATGGCCGAATTCCTTCCCGTTCCTTGTACCCAATCCCATCCCGCCTCTAATGACCCCGGCGAGGCGTTAAGCCATAAAAAAACTTAGAACTATCTCTATTATGGATCGGATAATGTGCTTCAAATATTGATCTAGGAATTAGAAAAAACTTTTTACAACTCTATGTGTGGAGCACAGCAAGGAATACCGGAAAGAAGGAAAATTGAAGCATTTGAAATGTGGCGCTACAGAAGAATGCTGAAAATTAAGTGGACAGACAAAGTAAGAAATGAACGAGTTTTTGAAATGATGGGTGAGGAAGAAGGTTGTGGAAGAAGCTTACAGAAAGAAGAGACTGGCTGGTAGGTCATATTTTGAGACATGCTGGATCAATTAATTTGTTGGTGGAGGGAACAGTCGAAGGCAAGAACTGTAGAAGATGACAAAGATTAGAATATATGAAGCAGATAATTGAAGACGTGGGTTGTAAGGGCATTTAGAGATGAAGAGGTTAGCACAAGATAGGAAGGGATGGAGGATTGTATCAAACCAGTCAAAAGAATGATGACAGCAAAAAAAAAAAAATGTCCTCATGACTTATTAAAAAGTATTCCGCCTTCCAATTAGGCCTTGTGAAGAGATGTTAGGATAAAATACGAAACAAATATGTTTTGGAATTGATGAGTGAAGAAATAAGTCTGTGTAAGAATCGTACGAAAAACGAGAGAAACGAAATTATGGGTTTCGATTTGATACTTGTGGTTAAACTTTTAGAAGAGGAAACAGAAAAGTGAATAATTATCGTAGTAGTAGAAGAAGAAGATTATAATATCAGATAACTGCTGAGAAAATACACAATCTCACAATCGTCAAGGTGATCCCATCTCCTCCTCATAAACTACACATTTCAGGAACGAAAATACACTTTTCACACACAGAGCATAGTTAAACGCCTCGCAGACAGACGGCAGCACAACATTCCTCCGATAGTGTAAATGCTCCGAATGGGAGAAATCCGTTTCTGTGACGGGAAGGGCATACGTCCTGTCATAATTACACAGCGGAGCCAACACGGAATAGATCCTACCTATTTCATCCAGGGGTACATCAATCTGATTTACCATCTAAAAGAAAGACGTGCATGACCAAAACTTGCATATGGACGGGATTCTTTTTGGATTCTCAGACAAAGCAACTGCAGTTCTGTCTCTTATGGTTATTCGATAAATTTCTCTTCATGAATGCCTGGCACTCTCGTTTTAAGCAATGGCAAAATCAGTTCAGTTTCAATAGGAGGAATAGTACAACGTTCTGTGGTCGACGAATCATAAGGCACAGAAATTGTTTATTGAATTACTATTACTTTAGTAAAAGAATCAATAGGACTAAAACTAAAACTAAATGTATCATGGTGGGAAAGAGTAAGAAAGAAATGATGATAACGCTGCAAGGATAAGTAATTGAACAAGTGGAGTCTTTTAAATATCTCTTGAGTGTTGTGAGTGGTGATATGAGCTGCAAGAAGGAGGTAAAAACTAGAATAGCAATGGCAAAGGAAGCTTTCAATAGAAAGTAAAGGCTGGACAAAACCTCGAGGAAAAAATTAGCTAAATGTTTTGTATGGAGCGTAGGACTGTATAGAGCAGAAACATGGACGCTACGGAAAGAAGATCTAAAGAGGTTGGAAGCTTTTGAAATGTGGGTATGGAGGAGGATGGAGAAAATAAGTTGGGAGGACAAAGTAAGGAATGAGGAAGTGCTGAAACGAATGGGAGAGAAACGGTCTCTAATAAAAACAATGAGAAACAGAAAACAGAACTGGATTGGGCATGTGCTGAGGAACGAATAACTGCTTACAACTGCTCTGGAGGGGACTGTAAACGGAGAGAAGAGAAGAGGTCGGCGAAGGATGAAAATGATGGATGATATAATGATAAACGGGAGATATATAGAGACTAAGAGAATGGCGGAACAGAGGGAGGCGTGGAGGGCTGTCACTGTGCGTGGACCTGCTGTATAGCAGAGAACCCTTGATGATGATTAGGAAAAGAAAATAGCATTATATTTTGTGGCTCACGCATTCATCAACAGTATAGCCATTATCTTTTGACATATAGGGCACGTCACATGCAATTTTTTTATTAAGACTCCACAGCATTGTTTTTTCATTTAATTGTTCCTGAGCACCTAAAATAATCACAAAATTGTGAATTAGGGGACGATGCTGTTGCTTCAGGAATTTGCGCTCGGAACAGACAATACAAACATCAAACAATTCACTGAAAATGATAGTGGAACAACATTTTATTAGCGCTTAAGAAATACACTGACTTGCTTATCAAGCCGAGAAAAGTCTGTTTCTCGTAACTAGTGTCGTCTTTGAATTACCAACTGAGCTATGCAATGTTTCCATCCAATTATAATTTTGGCTGAGACTTGCATTTTGTCCAGAATTACGAGACTGTAATTACCGCGATTAAAATGTACATTGAGTAATTATCCAGCAAGCAAGAGATAAATATTAAACCAAGTTTTTCCTAAGCTGGCACTCTCGTATAAGTGGTTTTTCATTCCAGGCTGCTAACTCTCGGCGCTGATGATTCGAGCTAACGTTTTCTTTTTTTTGTGACAATTTACGTTTAGTGGATACTTTTCTGCCGTTCTTTGCTGGAATAATCAGCTTCAGATTTAATTAAATTGTGACGAGCTAGCTGGCTCACTGCTTGGCGTAATTAGTACCACTCTCTTTTTAATTCTTTTTCATATTTAATTCTCTTGAACGTTACGGGATAACAAACGAAAAATGATTCTAAAACGGGGATAACGTTGAGTTTCCTTTCATCCCATCAAATTCTCACAAATCCTAGGAAAATTTGATAATGGAAAAACTGAATAATTATATTATGAAATAAGAATGGGTGATAATTATAAAGCTAAGAGGGATAAATCAAAAAAAAAAAAAATTCTTATTACCGGAATCCCAAACTATAAAAATTAACTTCCAAGAAAAAACAATTACAATAAAAATTAACCTATGCTATAAGAAAAATACCCAATGTCCTCAGAAACAAGAATTTGCCTATAGAGAGTAATTACAAATTTGCGTTAAATTTGATGTTTAACGGATAACAATGGCTTTGCTGCCTCTGTTCGAGGCCTACATATTTGCAAACAACGCTCGTACGGAAGGTTACGTTGGTACGTGAACGATGACGATTCATTCAAAGAATCATGAACAGTGAATACTTACTTCCAATGGGTAACAAAATACGGTGTGTCCCCATCTGAACATGTTAAAAGTTACCATATAGGAGTTCATCTTGAGTTTAAATTTGGTATTAAAAATACGACTTTGTTTAGCATTTTTAATAGCGATATGTGGCAAGTCTCAGGTCGATACTTCAGTTAAACCTTTGAAACATGTTTACAAATTTCTTCTATATCTTCAAGAGATCCCGGGAGAGGTAGCGTGTTGGATTTTGATACACTAAATATTGATATGGAGTACAATTCTGCGCAGGTATGTCTGTCGCTAAGGAAAAGAAGAAGGTCACTTTCTGCACCAGGAACAGCACGCAAAACAATTAGCGTCCCATTTTACGTTCTTGTTTACACTTTTCAGTGCAGGGTGTTTGTTTATTATAAGGTCGTAATAACGAAATATGTCGGCTAAAAAGATGAAGTAGTAAAACGGGGACTGATTATACTCAACTAGCAGAGTATCCAGCATTGCTCGGGAGCTGAATATGAAAGTTCTGATGTTTATCCTGTTCTTTTAAAAGCATACGTACGCAGTTTTCTCTCTATATCATTCAATATCTGTAGATTTGTTTAGTTCGAATTTCCCAGTCAGCAATTGTCCAGTCTGAAATGGTCTAACGCCATTCGTCAGGAAATGTTACAGTCTTTCAGAATATCACTGTCCATTTTGGCCGATTACCCTACCATTTTCGAGATATTTGAAAAAAAAAGAGGGATAGGGGTCGGGATATGGTAAACGAAATGCAGGCAGTATTTTTCTCTTTTTGTTTTAAAGTATATGTGTGGAAAATTTTTTATAGTACTGGGTAATGGTTAGAGGGGAGTCGGCAAGTATGGAGCTAGATATGTTTGTGGAAGTGTCCGTAGAACACAACTGACATGATACAGGAGCGGGGCTGGGAGTCATTTGAAGACAGGATGCGTGTAAACGGAAAGTTGGGAGTGAATAAGGCATATATTGCCAATGAGACCTGATTAGATAAAAGAATCTGAAGTTGTAATTGCTGTGGAAGGGACTATTTGGAAAATTTTGTTTAGGCTGAAAGGGAGAGAATATAATAAATTATCAACGGATGTTATAAACTATTTATTTCAAAAGCAGAATGAATGTATTTAAAAAAAAAACCGTATATTAGAAAAATGCTAGTGAACGGCTCCATTGCGATTTAAATTCATTATTATGTTGCCAGCTGGATGTCTTACCTGGAAGGAAGCTTACCATTCTTATCTTGTTCGCTCATTTAACAAACAACGTAAGAGATTTAAAAATCCATTTATCTACTGTTGTAATTCACTGAAGAGCAAAAGAAACTGGTATTGGCATGCGTATGCAATCAGAGATATATGTAAACACTCAGAGTACGGCGCTGCGGTCGGCAACGCCTATATAAGACAGCAGGTGTCTGGCGTAGGCCTTAGATCGGTTACTGCTGCTCCAATGGCAGGTTATCACGATTTAAGTGAGTTTGAACGTGGTGTTTTAGTCGATGTACGAGAGATGGGACACAGTATCTTCGAAGTGGCGATGAGGTCAAGATTTTCCCGTACAACAATTTCACGAGTGTACCGTGAATATCGGAAATATGGCAACGCATCAAATCTCCGACATCGTTGCGGCTGGAAAAAGATTCTGCAAGAACAGGATCAACGACGACTGAAGAGAATCGTTCAACGTGACAGAAGTGCAACCCTTCTACAAATTGCTACGGATTTCAATGCTGGGCCATCAACAAGTGTCAGCGTGCGAACCATTCAACGAAATATCATGGATATGGGCTTTCGGAACCGAAGGCCCACTCGTGTACTCTAGCAGAGCGCACGACACAAAGCTTTACTCCTCGCCTGGACCAGTCAACACCGACATTGAACTGTTGATGATTGGAAACATGTTGCCTGGTCTGACGAGTCTCGTTTCCAATTGTATCGAGAGGATGGACGTGAACGGGTACGGAGACAACCTCATTAATTCATGAGCCTTCCATGTCAGCAGGGGACTGATCAAGTTGGTTTAAGCTCTGTGGCGTGTGCAGTTGGAGTGACATGGAACCCCTTATACATTTAGATACGACTCTGACAGGTGACACGTACGTACGCATCCTGGCTGATCACATGCATCCATTAATGTACATTGTGCATTCCGACGGACTTTGGCAATTCCAGCAGGACAATGCGACATCCCACACGTTCAGAATTGCTACAGAGTGGCACCAGGAACACTATTCTGGGTTTTAACACCTCCGCTGGCCACCAAACTCCCCAGACATGAACATTATAGAGCATATCTGGGATGCCTTGCTACATGCCTTTCAGAAGAGATCTCCACCACCTCGTACTCTTACGGATTCATGGACAGCCCTACAGGATGCATGGTGGCAATTCCCTCCAGCACTACTTCAGACATTAGTCGAGTCCATGCCACTTATTGTTGCGGCACTTCTGCGTGCTCGCGGGGGCGCTACACGATATTAGGCAGGTGTACCAGTTTCTTTGGCTCTTCAGTGTATTATATGGCCTTTGAAGGGAAATGTGTTAGGACATTTACAGTATAAAATTAACTTTCTTCTAGCAGTTGCAAGGAATATCAGGATTCAGGTTTATGTGAATTTATTGAGACCACGTGGGTCACGCGATCCAAATTTCGCTTTTCTTCAGCCAGGATGATTCGTTCTACAGGTCATAGCAAAATTCCTTACTTTTTCATACCCACAATAATATTCCGGCTCTAATGAGCACTAAAGCTTCATGATAATGTTTTGATCGCACTGATGAAGCTATCTCTATGTACACTGCAATCACAGCTTATTTCCATATCGAAAGCGCGAAAAGTTATGTCTGTATCTGTGATGTATCGCGTAGCCAACTCACCAGTTGATTGTGTACAGAGGTCGTGTATGTCCAACATGGAGATTTTGATTCTAAAGCTAAATCGCATTGTCCCTGGACGTTATGAGTCTGCTCTGAAAGCAAGTTTAGTCAGTGACGGAGTTGCGTCGTGTGCCACAGACACGTGAGCGTGATGGGATACTGACAATGGCGGTGTACCGAGCTGTAAGCGAACCCGAGACCTCTGCGACAAAGGAGGATGGCTGCCGCTGTAGGCGACGTACACACACACATACGCTATGCTACCTGTGGTGCTGGGCTTCAATTACAGAGCCAGCCCTGCACAGGCGAGCAGCCGCGGGGAAACTCAGACACAGCACAATGCCCTGTGTCGGCAGCAAGTGTCTGACTCTCTGACTAATTAGTTTCACGGTTTCTGTCCTAACGTTTGGTTTGAAGACTCAGGTGGCAGCCGAAGAGAAGAGACAGTAACATTCAAAATAACACATTTTTTCAAAATTATCAAACTCATACAACTGAATTATAAGCTTTAGAGAGAAAGTAAATAACGTAGATTTCGCAGTATTACTAGAGTCGGTAAAATAGATACGAACCACTCATAAGTTCTTCTTCTTCACTACCTTTTCCCACTTGTGGGGGTCGGCTGTCTTAGTAAAGTATTCTCACTAGTTTATATATATGGCTCGTCGACGTCGAGGTCATTAGAGGCGGGACGGGTGTGGGGATAAGGAACGGGAAGGAATTCAGCCATGGCCTTTTGAAGGAAGCATTCACCTGGAGTGATTTAGGGAAACCATTGAAAACTCAAATCTGGATGCCCGGACGGGGATTCGAACTGGCGTCCTCCCAAATTCGAGGTCAGAACGTTAACCGTTCACCTTCCACTTTTGGTCCCATGGATGTAGTAGGAATTTATTGGGAAAAGCCTGTAAGGAAAAACGAATAACGATCATTTTTGCAGATATTTTTCATTATGTGAGTACCTTTTAATAGTTAAATTCTCGAAGATTCTAGTTTTTTCTTAAAAAAACAAAAAAACAAATGCATTTAACTTTAAATTATGGAAAGTATAACTTCAGAATCGAATAAATATTATTTATTTAATTGATATGTTTCGCTATTATTATTATTACTCCGCGATTCACCAAAAGTGTGTGCTGAAGAGTGCATTGCACCTATCCGAAAGGGATATACAGGATATGGCAGGAGGAGCCCATGGGCTAATGTGAGGAACCATCCCAGCATTCGCCTGGAGTGATCCGGGAAAACCATGGAAAACCCAGATCAGGATGGCCGGAGTTCTTTATCAACGTTTATTACGTACGTTTCGTGTAAGCTTTCTCCGAGTTTTTAATAAACTTCATTGTTTCTTATATACGAGTATAATCAAAAAAAATCTTAGGCTATGTTGTAACCCAGAGAACTGGTACACAGAATGTACCGTAAAAATCGAATGGTCTTCTCCTCGCTGTGTTACCCTTTACATAATCTGCAAGTATGCCATGGTGGAAAAAGTTGCTCATTTATTCCCGCTTCTAATAACCTCCACGTCAACGAGAAGTTAAACCCACAACGTGGAGAGCAAATGTATAATCCCAGTAGCCTTCCTAGTAATTAGTTATGTGCTTTGTTATTGCTATTGTTTTCACATTTGTTGGATAATTCGTCCTAACAGGTTTGCAGCCATGCCAGATGTGTAAAATTAATAATCTGTGGTACAATATCGTTGGAAGCTTATTGTAAAGCAGTGTCTATGGTACAACACGGCAGCGGTCAGTGCTATTTATTACTAAATGTTTTTTTTTTTCTGCCGTTTGTGGGTCTGTGTACGGCATACACATACATCTAGTCATCATAAATAAGCAAAAAGCAACATACAGATTTAAACAAACGTACCGTTGTATCTTTTTTAATCTCTGCCTCGCATTAATTTTTTTTATCCCTGTTATTCGTATTTTTGTGCAGTTACTTCCGTAGCTGACAATTACCTTTTAGCTGGCATCGCAATTACACTTTCCTTTGACAATCTAAGTGCAGATAAAAGATTCAATTATTTATTTCAAACTAACACATCCATTTAACAGTATAAACGCAAATAAAGCCAATACAGTTATCCATTTGAAATTTCCTGGTTAGTCAAGCAGCGCTGAGGTGGCAGCCAGTGTAACTAACACTTCGGGCATTATCGAGACTCACCGAAGGTTGCCGATCCATGCAGGTGATCGCAGTCTCCAAACAACGAATTATATTAAAGAGGATAATAGGTATGATCAGTTTGGAGCTATAGTTCTATGGCCAGATGCCCTTCCTGGTGCCAAATATTTTATACGTACTGCCAGGTCGTACAAAGTACTATTAATCGCGGAAATTAAGTACTGCTATCTATCTGCAAAGCATGTTACTTTATTTTTTTTTTTTTTTTTAACTGCTTTACGTCTCTTTTTAACATCGAGGTCTTTAGAGACGGGAAAGGATGGGGGGCAAGGATGGGGGCAAGGAAGGGGAAGGAATTCGGCCATGACCTTTTGAAGGAAGCATCCCGGCATTTGCCTGGATTGATTTGGGGAAACCATGGAAAACCCAAATCTGGATGCCCGGACGGGGATTCGAACCGCCGTCCTCCCGAATGCGAGGCGAGAACGCTAACCGTTACACCACCCCTCTCGGTGTTACTTTATTCAGCGTATGATGAATTTATTTTGTGTTTGTTAAAAGTGTAGTTTATGAGGAGGAGATTGGGTACGGTACCGGTATTCGCCTTGACGGCTGCGGAAAACAACCTAAAAACCACAGTCGGGACTGCTTGTACAAATAGCAAATATCAGATCCTAAAATATGCATTTACAACTGCATGGAACACCAACAACAGTACTTATCGACAGTCACCGCTCTTTAAAAGCCATAACACCCTCAAAGAATTTTTTAAAAAAACTGATAAAATCACGAAAGTAACGACGAAAATAATATATCAGGCGCTTTCACTCAAGGTTCAAAAGAAACCGGCAATTGAAGCAAAAATTAACCTCCACTGGAAAACCGTTTGGAAAAATATTAGCCTACCCGTTCTATCCACTGATCAAAAAGCAAACATATACAAACTGGTCAATAATTTAAATCCTTATAAAAGGAAACTCTACGAACTGGGAATCACAGAAAATGAGTGGTGTAATATTTGTAATCAGACTGATGTTAGAGACCATCTCTTCACATCGTGCACTGTCTCAAGATCTATATGGAAATGGGTGCGTGCAAAATTAAACAAAATATCAGTGAGGATTTACATACCTTAACAGACACAAGACTTCTCAGATGTGATTTCAAACTGTTCCCAACCGTCAAAACACAAGCTGTTGTCTGGATGGTTACACATTTTGTAACTTACATAACAATGGAGCAGAATCACACACTCGAAAAATTTAAAAATACCCCAGAATCGACAGATGGAGATTGAAAACTGGAAACTACATTGATAAATATTATGGCCCATATTTGCATGCTCTCGTATAACATTACAGCACTACAAATATGGAGCAACATGAACTGTTTGATTAAACATGACGGAGACCAAGTAAAATGCAAAACTGTTTCGGAAATCGCGGCTTGAAGCAAACTTGTACTAAAACCTCATTATAACACGGTAAAAGCTTTTGGATGTATTCGCAGTTCCGTTCTTCCTTTGTTAAGTTTTGGCGCGGTTATAATGGATGCAAGCTGAGTGAAGATCTCTGATTGTAATAGAGACTCTTTGGCACTAAGAAAGTATCTGTAGAGATGAATTTGATAGTTTTTCACTGTAAAATGGTAAAATGTAAAATTTAAAATAGTAAAAAATAAAGATCTGGAAAAAAAAAAGGGACCTGCTCTCATGCACGGTCCATTGTACCTTCCCCATCCAGTATGCGGTGTCTCAGCACACGGTGTCAGATGTAGGAAACGAATGAGTTCCATATTGTATTTCTACTTACCCTCTACTAACCCACTCTAGGGTTTTTTAGATTGCTTATTCACAATGGGTTGTTCAACCTAAACCAAGCCTTTTATCGGTTTCCATCGTTGTAAAATTTCTCATCACGTAAACCTTTCTGATAAAATCAATAAACATGTGTTAACAAATATGGTCTAGGGAGGATGTTTCGAAGTAGTGGTGGGTACTTCTTCCAGTTTGGCTTGACCAGCTGCAGAGGTGCGTTATCCTGCAGAAGCAGGACGCTGTTGATCGGACCCGTAGGCTCCTCCAACCTTGCCGATGGTTTTACAGTAGTATTCAGCATTCAGAGTTCACCGTTCTAGCAGGAATTTGACATGAATACGGTCTTTAATTTAACTGCGATCGAGAGCACGTTCCAGTGGCAATTACGCTACACAACAACTCTTTCCCTTTCTTGTACCCGCCTGTTTTTGCCCTCTACAAATTTCAACTTTTAATTCTTTCAGCGTTTTTGGTAAATTGTTCATCATTCTTCTTGGCAACTTATTCCAATCCCTGACCACCTTTAAATACGAAAGAAAATCTTTCCACACCCTTTTGCATGAAATCGAGTGCCAGATTGTGGTCATGGTCCTTAATTTAATTTAATTGCAATGGAGCACAGGCTCCGGTGGCAATTTCCCTACACACCCATCTTCCCCCTATCCTGCACCTACCTATATTTGCTCTCTATAAATTTTATCTTTAAATTCTTTCAAAGTTTTCGGTAAATTATTCATCATTTCTCTTGGTAACTCATTCCAATCCCTGACACCCTTACCTAAAAATGAGAATCTTCTCACACCCTTGTGCCTGAAATCGAGTGCCAGCTTGTGGTAATGGTCATCTTTTCCCTTCCATGCACTACTTTTCATACCTATTGCAATATCTTTCCATGCCTCATCGCCAGTATATGCCCTGTACACTCCCATGACTCTCCTCATCCTCCTCCTGTAGTGCAATGAATCCCATTCCAGCTCCTTTATCATATCCGTCACTGATTGCATTCTGCGATAATTTCCAGAAACAAATCTAGCAGCCCTTCTTTGCACCCTCTCCAACTCCTGTATATGATACGTAAAATGAGGATCCCATACTACACTACCATATTCGAGCAATGGTCTGACCAAAGTTTTGTAACCCAATTCCTTGACTTGAATATGTCTGCGGCCTAATGCTTGTTCCCGAAAAATGTGCGCTGTTGAGGACAGGAATTATAAATACTTTACAGAAGAACTTACGCCACTGCATCATTTGCACAAGAGATTTCTAAAGTGTACCACTGCCAAATTTTGCTTTCTGAGAAAATCTTTTGCTGGCTTAGCTCGAACATTACTGATCTGAAATCAGCGAAATCTCAAACAAATTTCTACCACATGTGTTATCAATTAGCTTTTAATTTTCTTGCCTTTTTTCAGTTTTAAAGCAACTTTATATTACTTTTATCTGAAACGCTTCCATAGTAACACAATAATAAAATTTTAGAAACATCACAAAAAATTCATCAGATTTTGCCTGGTGATGTGAATAACACAGGTAATTGAGTGTAAATGGAAGCAATGTTTACTTTCAATTGTAGTTTTCTCTGTTTCCGCGGGTTCGGTGTAATCTTCCTTTCCTTTCAATTATCTACTAATATCTTAATCGCCATACACTCACTACAATATACATTTCAGATTACCCGCTTCTCATAGTCTAACTTTTATTGTCAACTGTAGTTCTTATTTCCTATTAGATCCTATATAATGAAATAAAATAATACGAAATTTACAAATCATTTAACTTGTTGCTTTTACAAGATTTTTCCATAAAATCTTTCATTTTCAGAACTTGTTTATTTCGTATTTTATATGACCACTTACGAATAATTGTAATCATTCTTATATGCTTTCCTTTTTCTTTCTATCTTGTCTACAAATATACACGAAGTCGTGCGCTCTTTTGACAGATGTTTAGAAACTTCTTTCTCAATCTCAGTATCCAACAGTAATATGTGTTTCCCACTATGACCCAGTACTAATATCCTAACCAAGAGAGTAATCTTGTTATTGACATCAAATTTCATAGTTAATTCACTCTAATTATCTATATGGTACTACTATGTGGCATGTACAAGTAGTTCTAAATCACTGGATAGGAACTTGCAGATGACATACTGCTATATAAAAGAATCAAAACGATAGACGATTGTAAACAGTTGCAGGGTGATCTGGACAGGATATCTAGTTGGGTTGGTAAACATGGGATGAAGATAAATGCAAAGAAGAGTCAACTTATTAGATACACAAATAAAAAACAAAAGGTTAATTATCAATATAAGGTGGGGAAAGAATTGCTTGCTGAAGACTTGAAATGTAAATATCTTGGCATTACATTTGATAACAAGTTTAACTGGCAGGACACATTGGACAGGTGGTAGGAAAAGGTTTCAAAATTCTGCCCTTGTTGGAGAGAGTGATGAGGGGATGTACGAGAGAAGTGAGGGAGTTGGGTTACAAAACTTTGGTCAGACCATTGCTCGAATATGGTAGTGTAGTATGGTATCCTCATTTTACGTATCAGATACAGGAGTTGGAGAGGATGCAAAAAAGTGCTGCCAGATTTGTTTCTGGAAATTATCGCAGAATGAAATCAGTGCCGGATATGATAAAGGAGCTGAAATGGGATTCATTGCAAGACAGGAGGAGGATGAGGAGGGTCATGGGAGTGTACAGGGCGTATACTGGAGATGAGGAATGGAAGGATATTGGAGTAGGTATGAAAAGTAATGCATGGAAGGGAAAAGATGACCATGACCACAAGCTGGCACTCGATTTCAGGCACAAGGGTGTGGGAAGATTCTCTTTTTTAGGTAAGGGTGTCAGGGATTGGAATGAGTTACCAAGAGAAATGATGAATAATTTACCAAAAACGTTGAACGAATTTAAAGATAAAATTTGTAGAGGGCAAATGTAGGTGGGTGCAGGATAGGGGGAAGATGGGTGTGTAGGGAAATTGCCACCGGAGCCTGTGCTCCATTGCAATTAAATTAAATTAATTTATTACATTAAAATACATCAGATATAAATTAGAAAATTAATGAGATGGTCTATCATCTAGCAATTAAAATTTTGTGCTGTTTGTTGGATACTGAAAATTATCAGATTCATTTCTGTTGTTTTAATGATATTTCCGTCAGTAGATCAACACGTAAAGAATGTGTCCATTAGCCTCATGATCTGAAGAAAGAATAGTGTTTCGTGCCTGATTTCTCGTTCACGCCGAATTAGACCTAAAATCATGAAACCCAAAATAACTACTACTGAAATAAAATTCTTGGAACTTGCCTGTCCAACTATTTAAATCCCCGTTCTGATTTCAGGTCTGTGGAAAGAGGTATGCTACCCAACACATGCGACTTTAGATATAAATAGTTTCTGATGCCACATTGTTGAAATTTGTTCACTCACTGTCTTCGTTTAATCAAACATTACAATTGTCTGTTTAACGGGATCTGTTTGCTTTACTTGGAACACTTACGACATCACAGTGCTTAATTTACCTTTCTGTTTTTCGTGTGTGTATGTGTTTCTAGGCAAAAGAGAATAAATGAATTTATTGAAGCCTGTGAGTTTAACATATATAGGGCCTATCTACTATGTAACGAGATCGTCGCTGTTCCTCTACAATACTTTTAAATCCCTCCAAACTGAAAACAAAAATCTTCAAATTTTGTAGAGTGATCCATATGGAGGGACCATATCAGGTAACGCGGACATCTCCTTTGATCCTAAAAACTCATTCTTTCCCACTAAAAACTCATACTTGTCGCTTTAAGACGCTGAACAAAGGATTTATGGTTTTAATCAAGACTGCCTAAACCCAGGGCCGCCTGCGATTTGAATTGGCCCACCAACAGCAGCGGTCTAGACTATGTTAGCTCTAAAACATCTGCAAAGATCTGATTAATGTTTTTTACTGTTTGATTGCAATTTTTAAAAAAAAACTCTGCGTAGGTCTCATTGATGGTCTTTTCTTTTTGATTGTAATTAATCTGTGTTACTTATATCTTTGTTTTATTTAAATATCTAATGTAACTACAGGCAAGTATAGTGTGGGCCGCAGGCTAACTTCGATTCAAAATTGTGACCTATCTCCAAAATTGGTTGGGCAGCCTTGGTTGAAATTGACTTTAAGTGGTCAACAATGATCAGACTCAAGAATTGGATAGATGAGGTCACGTAGTCATGACCTATGACCGTGAAATTTCATTTTTTGTCAGAAAATTCGTGAGGTGGCAACTATTCCAGATCCGTAACCGTGCGTAAAACATGGCCCCGGGTTTTCGCTTGGTGTTCTGAGCCCTTAAAAATTATAGGAAACAATACTTTGCTGGCTGATTTGACCAAAGTAACTTTTTTCTGTAATAGGGAGGTGTTAAGATTGAATACAGGCAGATATCAGCTAGATTATATCATGGTCAAACAGAGATTCGTGAATCAAGTTCTAGACTGCAAAGCGTACCCGGGAGCAGACATACATAGACTCTGCCCATAAGTTGATAGTAATGAAGTGCAGGTTAAAATTCAAGCGATAAGGAAGAAATGTAAGCAGAACAGACTGGAAGTGAATAAACTGAAACAATCTAGCACGAGAGAAAAATTTGCAGAAATGGTAGACTTAGGGGGGACGAATGGAATGCATTAAAGACCGAAATAATGAAAGCTGGTAAAGAAACATTAGGCTTTAGGGAACAAACCGCCCGAAAACATAGTTTCACAGAGGAAATTTTGGAGCTGATGGATCGGAGGAGTAGGCACAAAAATGCTCAGAATGAAGCAGGAAGAGAGGAATACTGGCAACGTAGAAATCAAATAGCAGGAAATGCAAAAAAGCAAAAGAAAAGTGGCTACAAGAAACGTAGATGTTGCATACAGGAAGATCAAACAGAATTTTGGAAAAATGAAGAAAAGAGGTGTAAACATTAAAGCTGCCGTTGGGAAACCTGTTTTAAGCTCAGACGATAGAGCTAACCAATGGAAAGAATACATTGAGAAACTTTATGATGGGGACGGCTTGAACATAGAGTAATGGAACAGGAAGGTGATGTCGTCATTGATGATTTAGTAGATCCTCTTTTGAGGACAGAATTTAATAGAGCTATAAATGACTTGAAAGCAAATAAGGCAGTTGGAATTGATGAGATCCCTGCAGAACTTCTTAAATGCCTAGGAGAAGAAGGAATAGAAAGATTATTCAAGCTGATATCAAAAAGTTATGAAACAGGAGAAATTCCAACTGATAAAAAAATTATCATCTTCACACTTCCGAAGAAAGCACAAGTCGATAGGTGTAAGTATCATGGCACCATTAGTCTAACATTACATGCTTCAAAATTACTGACCGGAATAATACTACACAGAATAATGGAAATGGTAGTCGAAGAGATGGTAGGTGAAGATGAGTTTGATTTAGGAAAAAACGCGGTATAAGGGAAGCAATTCTGGCTTTAAGATTAATACTTGAAGGGCGGATCAAGAAAAACAAAGATACTTTTATGGCGTTTGTTGATTTAGAAAAATCTTTCGATAATGTTAGGTGGGACAAAATGTTCAAAATTTTAAAGACGTTTGGTCTAAAGCAGTGTTTTTCAATCTGTGGGTCGCGACCCCTAGGGGGGTCGCGAAGCTTTACTCGGGGGTCGCGGGCTGAATGAAAAATTCAAGGTTCTACCACTACAATCAAAACACAATTTTAGTGAGAAGGATGGGCTTGTTTATTTTTCAAAAGTTTATCAAATCGTGGTTCTATTTTTGAAACGTTAATAATCAAATCATTTTCTAATTGCAGTCTATTTCTCTTTTTAGTTTTAATGTCTACCATTGCAGAAAATGTTAGTTCAGACAAGTATGAAGTGGCGAATGCCACTAATAATTTTATAGCTTCCCTTGCCAGCTCTGGGTATTCATGTTTTCTTTTCATCCAAAATACGTCGATACTTTGCGAATTAAATTCCATTTTAAGCATGCCATCAGCAGCTAAATCTATAAGACATTCTTTCATATTTGTGGTGACATCAGCCAGATCTATTGACTTATCTAAAAAAAGGGTTTAAAATCCATCTACGTCCATAGTCAGCTTCAGAATGCCAGTCTGGAAAGTATGTCATAAGTTTCTCTTGTAAATTATGGAAGCTCTGTATCATGCAAGGAGTGTGAGCCCTTACTACGAGACTTTGGTCTGATGCGTTATCTTCAACAATCTTCTGAACACACGGAAAAGGCTCAAATATACTGTTTTGCAGAGAGGTTAACCACAAACGAAGTTTTGAGTGAAATGCTTTGACTTTATCTTTAGCTTTTAAAATATTTTCTTCTCTACCTTGGAGGTTCTTGTTCAAATTATTAAGGTGGCTAAAAAGATCTGCCAAAAATGCTAATTTCAAGAACCAAATAGGGTCAGAAAAACGATTAGCATATTCAGATCTTGTATCTTGTAAGAACATTAACAATTCAGCTCTCAGTTCTAGAACTCTTGTCAATACCTTTCCTTTGGATAGCCACCTGACTTCAGTGTGAGAAAGGAGATTTTGATGAAGCGAGCCCATATCTTCACAAACGATTCTGAATAGCCGGGTTTGCAAGGCTTTACCTTTGATAGAATTCACAATTTTTATTATCTTCTGTCGATGAAGAAAACAGTGTGTCCAGGATATGTTTGGCATTATCGATTTTAATTTCGCAATGAGTCCGCTATTTTTGCCAGTCATAGCTTTAGCGCCATCGCTACAAATAGCGATACATTTTTTCCAATCAATATCGTAGTCGCAAGTGCTTTCTTAAAACATATCGTACAAACACTGGCCAGAAGTGTTTGCAGGAAGTGATTTGCAAAATAAGATTTCTTCCATGATATTGTCACCTGCTTCAAAGCGCACAAATACTACAAACTGAGCACAATCGGAAACATCTCTAGATTCGTCAAACTGCAAAGCAAAATGTAGCAAAATGTTGGCTGTTCTTTAATTTTTCGATTACTTGTTCTTGAATATCATTTGCTATATCGTTTATTCTGCGTGAAATAGTATTATCAGAAAGTGGTATGTTTTTTAACTTGTTTGCCTCCTGTTTACTGACCATAATTTCAACCATATCAAGAGCTGCTGGCGATATGCGACTTTATAGCTAGCTAGATCTGGATAATATTAAAGTGTACCAAAATAGAAAAAAACAACATTTACGTAGTAATTTAATTAAATTATTTCTTTGTCTTCTATGATGTGTCGCGGTCGGGGGGGGGGGGGGGGGGTCGCCAGAAATTTTCAACTTGTAAAGGGGTCGCGAAATCAAAAAGAATGAAAAACACTGGTCTAAAGTATCGAAATAAAAGAATACTTTATAAACTATGTAAGAATCAAGTGGCTATAATAAAAGTAGAGAATCATGAGAGATATGCATCAATTAAAAAGGGTATGAGACAAGGTTGTAGTTTATCCCAGTTAATATTCAACTTCTATGTAGAAGAAGTAATAAAGAAAGTAAAAGAAAAAGTTCCATGAGGCATAAGTTTTCAGGGTGAAAAAATCAGTGTGCTACGATTTGCTGATGACATTGTCTTGTTAGCAGAACAGGCTGAGGATATTGACAAGTTACCGATTGGCATGAACAAAATACTAAAGGAAGATTTTGGACTGATATAAATCAAAACAAGACAAATGTGATGGAATGTATACCAATACTACTAGATTAAATATAAAAATAGTATCGGTTGCATAAGGAGAAGTCAGTGAATTCTCCTACTTGGGAAGAAAATTAAAACCGATGGTTGAAGCAAGAATGATGTTAAAAGCAGAATAGCACTATCAAAAATAGCCTTAATGAAAAAGATAAATCTTTTAATTTCAAACAATGATCTAGGAATTAGAAGGAACTTTTTAAAACACAGCACTTTATGGTAGCAAAACATGGACTTTAAGAATACCAGAAATAAATAAAACTGAACCATTTAAAATGTGGTGCTACAGAAGAATGCTGAAAATAAAATAAAGTGAACAAACAAGGTACGTAATGAACGAGTTTTGGAAATAATGGGTGAGGAAAGAAGTTTGTGGAAGAAGCTTATAGAAAGAAGAGACAGGCTGGTAGGTCATATTTTGAGACCTGCTGGACTGGTTAATTAGTTAGTGGAGGGAACAGTTGAAGGTAATAACAGTAGAGGAAGACAGAGATTAGAACATATGAAGCAGATAATTGAGGACGTGGGTTGTAAGGGATATGTAGAGATGAAGAGGTTATCACAAGACGGGAAGGGATTGAGGATTGCGTCAAACCAGTTGAAAGACTGATGACAGCAAAAAAAAAAAAAAAAAAAAAAAAAGATTTAATGAAGTTTATGAATTATCTTAGGGAATTGTTTTTACTTCTAAACTGATACCTTTGTTTGAACAGTGAATTACATTAATTCTTTTGTATATTTTATTTTTCAGGTATGAATCAACACGTATGACCAGTTATCAAGGGTTATTGGTAAGTTGGATAAAATTCCTAACAAGAAGTATAAAACGAAAACATGCACTGAACTGGTTCTTACTGCCACAGTTGTGATAGTTAACTTTCTCACCCTTAGGGAAAAGCGGTTTTGTTTCCTTGAAACTTATAATTTTTCAGCAAATATTGATTTTTCCCAAATACCTCCTTGTTTGTTACCGCTGTAAAAATTTTGTATTATAATAACTCTTTTAGTTGTAGAGAAAGTTTTAGCCTTATTCTGACTGAAATGAGTTTCGCAATGGAAATATGATGTAACAGAGTTGCTAGTACATTTAAATGTAACATACATAAATTTCTTGTGGACGCTTTCTATTTGATTAGAAGCGAAATAGCTGTATTGAAGAACTATAAAGATCTCGCATCGACAATTTTATTTATCTGAGGTTCACAGTTTTTCATACCTGAGAATATTCGTATCCTCGATAATCATTATTTCAGGCATGTTTTGCCATAAATCAAAGTTTACAGGTAGCTACTGTTTTTAGTTTTTGATGTCTTGTCATGGTATGCTTTTCGTTTCTGTTTAAATATTGCCATCAAATGGAAGAGAGCTTAATTCCTTTTGTAGTTTTGTTTGTAAAAAGATGAACTAGTTTCTGCGATTAGTGAACTATTGCATGTAGTTCCAAGCATGGGTCTGAAACGGACTCAAGTGCATATATTAAACCTGTGAGCAGAGAAAGTCCCGCGGACTCATTTGAAGAGTCAGTAAAAATAATTCACAAGCAATCTTAAAACTTACGAGAGATACAATACCTTTTGACTCTTGCTGTTTATGCTAATGTCTGAAAACGAGCTAGATTTTTTCTTTCTTATTTTTGATCCGAAGGATTGTCTAGATAGTTCAGTTGCCGGCAATAGTCGTAATGAAGTGGATTGAATGACAGTTTTTTTAGGATAAGCAGATAGCTAAATAAATTTTAAAACACTAATGGAATAACTGGAATAACTGTTTACAGACTTGTGTCAAAATGTTGAAACAACAGCGCCTTCTTACGTTAAGTCACATCATCTGTAGCATTAACTAAAGCTGACATTATTTTAAAATTCTGCCACTCTGCAAAAGGCTTCATGTCAATTGACAGCATGATGGTGCGATGGAATGAAATGATGTTAAGAATAACATTTACTGTTTTCCATCTCTATCGCAAATTGCCATTCACAGGTGCCCCTACGAATGATGATACAAGTAGATTAAAAATCTCCTTACCCACCGTTACACTTCAAACAAAAGTGTGACAGATTTTCCAATAGCACCATCATGTTAAAATTTATCAAAGGGTAGAGATGGAATTGTACTTAACTGTCTCACAGAGTTATGTTTTATTACTCAGTTTGGGGTAGTAAGAATCCTGTCTTATTTGCAGGAAAAAGGGACCGATGGTAGTGCGATCGGCTTTGTTCTTTCACTCATTTTCCCAGTTACGATTTAGCATGATCAGAGCAGTGTCTCCATAACAAAATACGTTTTAGCTCATCACTTATGACAAGTATTCCAAGTCCAGCCACCGTAAAAAATTATAAGTAGTCTGCAACCACTTACATAACCCTCACCTCGTCTTTATCAGCATCTCAGTCTATGCTTAATGCGGTGATTCCTGTATATTTCTACATCACTTCTTTAAATCGTTTCAAAAGTTCTCCAAAATTACGGTTATTAAACATAGTGTTGCATTTGACTTTCCCGTTACTAATTTTGGGCATTGACTACTGTTCTTGCATTCAGTAGTGTTGCACCCAATTATTTCGTAATGTCTGGTCTTTATTCATATACTTCACATCTGTTTGCGGGTAGCTTCTTCTTCTTGATATATTGCTTAGGTAAATCGTTTTTCCGTCGATTGCGGGTTACGTCCAAGTTCTCTCATTCCTGTGGGTTAATACTGGAGACGACACATCGGAAAGCTACTGGTTTCCATTCTTTCTAGATGTTTTATCCACTTCTGTTTACACCTACATCTTACTGTGTGGATCCTTGATATTCTGCTGCTCCTGTCAAATGTTGCTTAGAATCTAGTCGATGAGTAAGAAGCCTTCAACAATTCTCAGAACCCCCATTATTATCGTTTTCATTCACCTTTCAACTCATTTCGCTGTCACCAAATTCTGATCTTACGTCGGTCACCTTCCGAGCTTTCTCGGAGGTTCTTCTTATCGCGCCACACGTTGTTTGAAATCTATTTAATCAGGTTCCTCCTTCATATTTAACTCGTATCACAGATAACTGAACCGTTTTACTTGCCCTAGAATTACATCTTTTACCAAGTTTTTCGAGCGTTCCATATATTTTCTTTAAAATACCATAACATTTGTGCGGTGGACGGAAATTTTCAGAAAGTATTCTTTACTTATTTTTTTTATTATTTTTTTTACGCCTCGTCTAGGTTATTAGAGGCGGGAAAGAACTGAGGACAAGGTACGGGAAGGAATTCGGTCATGGTCTTCCTCGAGGAAGCATCCCCGCATTCGCCTGGAGTGATGTTGGGAAACCATGGAAAACTCAAATATGGATGCCCAGAAGGGGATTCGAACCCACGTCCTCCCGAGTGCGAGACCAAAACGTTACCGCTCACCCACCACGCTCAGTACTTGGTAAACAAGTGCACTGATCACTGTAGTTTCTCCTCAGAGCCCTGTATAATTATTTGGTCATCTTGTGTAATTTCTCCATAGATTGATAGATTTTTAATGTATTTCGTTCATTTGAATTTCCTATGCGCAATACCGTCCTACCCTGTATGTTTTTACTCTAAGTCTCAAACCAGATATTCGTTATCTAAAGCTTACATGAAGTGTGGAGTATTGTTCACCAACACTGTACCCCAAAATTCATGGCGTACACATGACTTATGATTTACGACACATTTCTGTTTTATTCTGCTCTGCTATTCAAGGCACTGAGGCGAAGTCCTCATTTGAGTCATTCTTTCTCAAGCTTTGTTCGCTCCGCAACCCATCTCTTCCTGCTCCCCACTCGACGAGATTTTCACGGGAGAGAGTGCCTTACTTTAATTGGATCTCGGGCATTAAATCATTATTGTGAAGTTGCTGTAATTGACGCGCATGCGATACGCCATTTGATAAATCGCTGAGCTGAAATCGTAGCAATTAATCGCAGTCTTTCTGGCATCCGTTGCTGCCGCTGTATCTCGCCTTGAGCTAACTCCACTCTGATTTAACTTCCACGAAGCAGTCAAGGGTAATTCTCTAGTCGGCAACTTAGCTCTCTGGATACGAGCTGCGACTAATCTCAAACCAGCGAGTAAAAATCAATAGAGACTAAATGGCTGAGTGCTTGTAAGACTATTGAACTTTATAATTTGAATAACATTCAAAGCGAAACTGAAAATTATTGTGCAACTAAGTTCTTTACAAAGTACACCAGTGAGTCTTTCTAGATTTTAAGCAAAATTTGTTAAGTTAAAAACTGAGAAATGGCCATAAGACAAAAAATAAGTGTAGATATCCATACAGTAAATAAAAATAATATAGCTCTCACAATCGTATTATGATATTTCTACACAGGACTAGTGAATTGCATGTTCAGAGTAATAATAAAATCAAACAGTAAACTGTACCTCAGAGGTAATCATTCAAAGGTTAATATCAGGTTAGCTCCAACTAGAACACGGTATATTTATAGATAGAAACACGCTGTTTTTTAACAGGATGCAATGAAATACAAGAAGTTTTATGGGGTCCGTAGAGAGATTATTGTCAATAGCAGAGGATTATATCGGTCCGGACGTCCAGATTTGGGTTTTCCATGGTTTCCCCAAATCACTCCGTGATACTTGCTTCATAAGGCCATGGCTAAATTCCTTCCCTTTCCTTGACCCCAATCCTTTCCCGCATCATGATCTCGATGTCGACGAGGCATAAGTCAGAAAAAGAAGCAATGGCTTATAATCGCTCTTACACCTCTTTACATAATGCGTAGTCTAATTAATATAGGGCTAGCATAGTCGTTAATCGAAGAAGACACAAAGAAAATTTAGAGAGAAGCTTATGGCTAATAACACTCAGTTTTTTCACCTAAACACATTTTTCATGTTTCATCCTTTGTATCTGACAATGTTACTTCAACATGCAAGTATTAACTCTGGCTAGATCTGTTTCTTGCACATTTTTAATAATAAATTTACACACTCATCTAAACACACCCCTCAGAAAACAGAATTTCGCTATCTTCTTAGTACTCTAGTGACCCGGAATCACCGGAATAATAACAATTATTTCACACATGAATTTCAACCGAGTATGTAGAAATAATGGATAATTAAAGTAAAAATAAATAAATTTCATTATATGTGTCAGGTACGAAGAAAGACGGCATAATGAAACCCAGTGCTAGGGCTTATTCCATAAATTCGTCGACAGAAATGAAAAGGGTCGTCACGATGAAAATTTACATCTCGGCCATGAACCATTATCAATACTATCGTACTCATAAACATAATATTGAAACCGGGCATCACTTAAGTACTTTTACCTCTTATCATCTGTTGGCCAAATATGGAATGATCCAAAATTTCTTCAGCCACAGTAACTTTAGCATGCTCATATCTGCAAACCTCTGTCACTTGACTTGCCAATCTCATGTTGTATTTTTTTTTTTTTTTTTTTTGCTTTATGCCTCATCGACGTCGAGATCATTTGAGGCGGGAAAGGACTAGAGACAACGAACGGGAAATAATTCGGCCATGGCCCTTTAAAGGACGCAACCCGACATTAGCCTGAAGTTATTTGAGGAAACGATGGAAAACCCAAATCTGGATACCCGGACGGGGATTCAAACCGTTGTCCTCCCGAATGCGAATCCAGAGCGTTAACCACTCACCCACCACGCTCGGTCTCAAGTTTGAAGGCCCAACATCATTTCGATAATTTCACAATTTCTTTAAGGATTCGTTGGAGTTACAGACAACGAAAAGTAGAGGAAAATAATCTTCCCATCGTTGCATCAGTGTGATTTAACAGCTTATCCTTATTGTTCTTGTAATGCGCAAAAAAATTCACTGATATTTTAAAAGTCTTCTAATGACATCTACATATATACTTTGCAATTCACAAAATTGTGGGTGGCAGACGGTGCTCAGCACCAAACCTAATCTCTTTGTTGTGCATTCCAATCCCTAATGGTACGAGGGAAAAAAGAATTCATATAAGAATCATTGCGGCACCTTATTTCTCTAATCTTATCTTTCCTGTCATTCCGGCTCAAATAGGTTGGTGGAAGAAGTATTTCACTACACTCGTAAATGAAAGTGGGAGTACACATGTTTACCAATAAGTTTAAACGAAACGTGCGTCGTCTATCTACCAGAGACTCCCAGCCTAGTCTACTAATCAGTTCTGTGACGCTTTCACAAGGACTGTAGCAAGCGGTCACGAATCGAGCGGCTCTTCTCTGTACTTTCTCTATACAGTCGATCAACCCCTTACGAAACGGATCCCAAATGGCACAACAATAGTCCAAATGTGGACACGCAACAGATCTCCTTTATTTGTCCGTTACAATTTTTCAAGACTCGACCTATGAATCGCAGCCTAGTATTAGCTCTGCCTACTAACGAATTAATGTGTACGTCCCATTTCATGTTCCTTTGTAGTGTTACTCCCAAATATTTCATAGAGTCGACCATATCAATAACTGAATTGTTTAACTCGTATTTCTGAACAATTGGATTTTTTTTTGTTAGTTATGCTCATTGTCTTGCACTTTTTACAATTTAGTGTAAGTTGCCACTCAGCGCACCATGCCAAATTAACATCGACATCACGCTGAATTTCTAAGCAATGGGCCAAATTCCTTACTTCCCTATAAATAACGGCATCATCAGCAACAATCTAAAAATGTGGTATCTCCCAGATTTTGGTTTTCAATGGCCTTCCGAAATCACTTCAGGCGCAATCTGGGCTCGTTTCTTCAAAAAGCCATGGCCAAATACCTCTCCGTTCCTTGCTCCATTCTGTCTCAACTTTAATTACCACGACGTTGACTAGCCGTAAAATCAAAAAAAAAAAAAAAACTTTAGTTCAGCGAAGTAAAGTAACCGTAAAGATCATCAAGCAGCCAAGTTTAGCCATGTCCTGTCATAAACCGGTACAATTTGCCCAGAGGTCCTAATAGATTCCAGGAAAACGCATCACTACGGAATGCTCAAATATGTCACTGATCGATAGACTCATGGGGTTTGTACCAGATCTCAATCCAAGTATTGTCTCTCACTAAACGAACACATTACCCACTGGGCCAAGCCATATTATTCTAGTGATTCAGGCTCCAATACTTGCGTTTATGATCAAGCTGAACCGTTAAGGCCAATTCTATGCTATGAATGCACCTAAGTCGGTCTTGTGCCATCATATACCATCGGCGTCAAATGTGTCTGCACTGATCGCTCATACATGTTTCTAGTCCCCCCCCCCCCTCCTCTTTGAGTGTGGCATTCAGGTCGACATAATGCCATTCGACTATTGACGCATCTGCTCAACCATCGCAGATCCCTATTATTCAGGAGACCTGGTCGACAACTGCGATTTTCCACGTGAATGAAGTGATACGAGGCATGTTATTTTAAGTAAGTACCGTTTTGAAATTAAAAAAAGACGTGCAAGTATATATCAATAATTTTATTTTTACATGAAAGCCTGTACCTTACTCTACTTTTCTACAGAATTCCCTTCAATATTGAGGCACTTGTCATAACGTAATACCAGTTTTTGAAAACCCTCCTCATAGAAGTCTGCCGCCTGACTTGTTAACCACTGCATCACAACTGTTTTGACTTCGTTATCGTCTTCAAGTCGATGACAGATGGTAGTCACTGGGCGCCAGATCAGGGCTGTACGGAGGATGATCTAGAGTTTCCCATCGAAAAGATGTGATGAGATCTTTGGTCTGATTAGCCACATGTGGACGGGCATTGTCATGCAGCAAAACGATGCCCTTGCTCAACTTGCCACGTCTTTTGCTCTGGATTGAACGGCGCAGATTGTTCAATGTCTCACAATAAGCTGCTGCATTGATTGTCTCATTACGAGGCAGAAATTCCACAAGCAATACTGCTTTTCTGTCCCAAAAACTGTGCACATGATTTTCCGGCCAGAAATCATTTGCTTGAACTTCACTTTTTTGGGCGAGTCTGAATGCCGCCATTCCATGGATTGTTGCTTTGATTCAGGTGTGATGTAAGCCACCCATGTCTCATCGCCCGTAACAATTTGACTCAAGAAATCATCACCATCGTTGTGGTACCGCTCAAGGAAAGTCAATGCACTGCCTAAACGTTTGATTTTGTGCACATCCGTTAACATTTTCGGTACCCAACGTGAGCACAATTTTCGGTAATTCAAGTGCTCGGTTACAATGGCATACAAAACACTACGAGAAACAATAGGAAAGTCATCACACAAGGAGGAAATCGTAAAGCGTCTGTTTTCTCTCATCTTATTGTCCACTTTCTGCACCAAACTTTCATTAACGACCGAAGGACGCCCACTCCGTTGTTCATCATGCACATTTGTGCGGCCATCTTTAAATGTTCTCACCCACTTTATCACCATTCCTTCACTCATAATGTTTTGTCCGTAAACTGCACAGATCTCACGATGAATATCGATCGGTTTTAGGCCTTTACACAAAGAAATCTTATAACAGCCCGTACTTCACAGTCGGCGGGACTCACGATTACCGGAGGCATATTAAACACTCAGTGAACAACGTAAACAAGGAAGAATTAGACTGAATGGCACCAGTGCGTAGGCAAGAGATGCAGGTACCCAGTGCGCAAGCGCGGAACGCCGACCGTAGTGCTGCAGCCACGGTGTGACATTATGGTACTTACTTAAAAAATACGCCTCGTACAATCCTCTAGGTACTCTCAGTACACCCCTGACATTACGAAACGTGAGCGGTGTGGTGGTTCAGTGGTTCAGGCTTCTGAGTGGTAAACAAAAAGTCCCCGGTTCGAATTCCTGTATCGGTGGGGATTTTCACAGGCTTTAAAGTCCACTTTTACCTCCGGCATAGCTTGCTGTTTAATTTGAAGTGAGAAAAAAACCATTCAGTGGTTCGGATTTCAAGTTTAACTGTAGGTTCCCTACCGCCATTAGGATTACCGTGTTAGGCTAAACGGTTACGATAGGGACCGATTGCGCAACCGATAAGGAACCTTCTTGCCAGGCCATTACAACCACACTTATTTACTATGAAAGTGAAATGCAAATTCCACACGAATTTCAAAATACTATTCGCCTTACCTCGATTATCACTCCTCGTTCACACTCCGTTAATTCTCATCAGGTAGCCATTCTAACACTATTAAGATTTTCACAAAACACACGAATCCAGCTTGACTGCAGTCACTCTGGCTCCGCATTCGGAAGGACGCAAGTTCGAATCCCCTTCCGGGCATCCAGATTTGGGTTTTCCATGGTTTCCCCAAATCACTTCAGGCAAAGAAAGGCCATGGCCGAATTGATTACCGTTTATTGTCCCCAATCCTTTCCCACCTCTAAACACTTCGACGTTGACAAGACATAAAGCCGTAAGCAAAAAAAAAAAAAAAAAAAAAAAAAAAAAGTGACAACAGTGATAACTTTCATTTTTTTTTTTGTCCCATGACTTTTGAAGTACTAGAGTAAGTTATTATAAAAGGAAAGACATTTTCTGTCACGGATACGAATGATATCTTAACTTTATGCTAAGATACATTGGCATCAAGAAGTCCACGGTTCGAAACCTGGTCACAAATGTAATTTTTATTGCACTGTAACCTGACTTTTATATTTGGCATGTGATAAACCTTATTAACGTTATACTGAATCTTCAGCCACCAAGAGGGTGGAATATGTGGTGAATTGGATCCATGACACGTCTTATTTAAACGACACAATTTTAGTTGCTTATCATACTCTCAAGGCTTTTCTTTATATTTTAGGGTGGGACAGAAAAGTTAACGGCATTAATTTATCTATCCCAACGGAAAAACCATTTTGGTAACAGTAAAATAAGAACGTGGTAAGAAGAAATTGTGCTATTTGTTTGAAATTTGTTACATACATTCCTGAGGACATACCTTTCGAGAAAAAGGGCACAAGGAATTTATTTTTCATTGATAACTTAAGCTCTATTGATAACATACTGGTGTGGTTGTTAGTTTGTAAAGCAGCCTAGACCAGAATGTAAAAAACATGCACCTTGTTTAGATAAGTATGCGTTATAAGTAGTGCATTTCTTTTCATTGAGCGTTGTTAACTGTTGAAATATTGAAGCACATATGAAATTTGGCTACTACATTACATTAGTTATAACTCCGTAGAAGTATATTCAGATTGCATCACGAATCAGCGATTTTTTATTCGTTGTGTATTACAAATACTATCTTTGGGATCAATAATACGATCAGGAATGGCGGTAGTCTGTAGTGTTAACACTGTACCATATCGTAATTCCAATGTGGCATCACGTCCAAGGTACGTTTCTTTTTTTTTTTTTTTTACCCTTTTTCATCAAAGGTATGTTCTCAGGAACCTGTGTGACAAATTTCAAGCGAATAGCACAGTTCTTTCTTGCCACGTTCTTATTTTACCATTTTATATTGAAACGTCATAAAACAAAGAATAATAATCACTATTTATGATCAAATAATTATAGTGAAAACAATAAATGGCAGAAAAAAAGCAATTGTAGAACAAAATTACATAAACAAGAAAAATATGAGAGATAATTGTCAGACATTCAAAAACTAATAATAAGACTCAACATACGACAACATAAAAATAAAAACAAATAGTTACAGAAAAAAGGCAGAAACAAATGAAGGGGGAGAATCAGGTAATTATAGTAGTAGTTTATATTAAGAACGTCCATGCTGACTCCATACATGTATGAGTTCTCGCTTGAAAAAGGCGATGCTGTTATTGAATAAATCAAGTTGAGGGAGGATGCTATTACTCAAGTCTCCGCATGCGTCCCAATGCACTGCTTACCTCAGTCGTCGACCAGATAGCTCTCTCAACTTGTACCAGAAGGACAACAAAAATACAAATGGCGAGTAATTTCGTTGCAACCTATAACACCATAGATGACTTCAAGTAGAAAGAAGACACCATGGACATTCCGTCTCAACTCCAAAGGATGGAGACCAGACCAGACACATGTATTAAATGTGTTTAATTACTACTGCGAACAAACGGCAACCATTAAACGAAAGGCGATAAAACACAAGTTTTCTCTTATCTTGCAAGACTGCGCCAACCACGATAGACTATATAGGGATGGCTCTTCCGCAGGTGTTGGATTCCGATTTGTTGTAGCTCAGAAGGGCGCGTTTGTTCTTTTCAGGACGTCGGTCCGTGCAAACATTTATCGTTAATCCTCGGTGAGAAGCCCCGGGACGTTAGCAAAGCAGGTACGCATCGAGCAGGCATGATGCTGCACCGTATTTACACATTTAAGTCCCAAGGGGCTCCGGAAGCCGGCACTGCTCTCAGGATCAAGTACGCATCGATGTTCGTCAGTTTGCTCTGCTGAATGCTCTTTCTTTTATTTTTTTCAAGTCTTCCGTTGATATTGTGAGCAACTATTTTAAAATTTTCTGATTGTGCCCATTCAGCTGGAAGCAGCATAGCATTTTCCTTCACAGTTGCTCCTTTCAACCGTGTTTACAACCCACATTGAATAACGTAACTTCGTTTTGCAGAACTTGATACACTTTGAGCGAAAGTCAAAGACGTGTTTATGATTATTTTAGTTCGTCACTACAAATGTTGTACAGGTAGATGGATTTATTGTTTGAAATGGTTTTTTCGGCAGAGAACACATGATTGCACTGATTGATCGAAATTAATAAAATGTCACTCAATGAAGTTTTTGAGTCAACTTACATTCGACAACCTGAGATAGCCTTAGCGGTTAAGTTATTGGAAGTTAATCTATGTTCAGTGGATCGCCATCGCAGCTTTAGACCTTCCTGGTCTCTTTCCAAATATCTCATGCCAGTTCCAATCATAAACCTTATATTGGTAAGGCAACATTCTATCATACTGCGTCCTTCTGATTCGTCTTATTTGTTTTCTCATAAATCTTCTAGTTTTCTGTATTATTAAAAACATTTCAGTATTGTTCAGCATGTTTCCTAGAAAACACAGTATTTACTTCACAATAAAAACAGGATCATGCGTCAGTACTGTTAATTCAGTTTACCTTATGAGTATCTTACTATTAATGAGCCGTTAATTGCCCATTAAGCTGTACATGAATCCACCTTGGTTCTATGCGTACATCTGGGTTTTCCATGGTTTTCCCGGATCACTACAGGCGAATGCTGGGATGGTTCCTCACAATAGCCCATGGGCGCCTCCTGCCATATCCCGCATATCCCTTCCAAACCATCACCCTTTTCGATAGGTGCAATGCACCCTCCGCCACACACATTTAGTGAATCGCGGAGTAATAATAATAATCTGACAGCAGACGATAGCTGATACCATACGTTTTGTACAAAAGTAAATGAAGAAAAGTACATGAAACGAGAACCCGGTGGGCAAGTTCATTCACGCTCAAATATATGTAGAATACAAACTTATGCATTTTTATTCGTGCCATTTGTCCACGCCTGTAATTTTTTAACTCATGCAATATTCTTGGTAAATACGTCAGTTCTGCATTTCAAGGTTTTCTCTTTCGTTTCATGTAGTTCACTTATAGTGCACACAATTCCACTTCGTGGCAACTTCCGAAAAATAAATATTGCTTACAGTCTCTGACAGTCGATTTTATAACTTTATTTCCATTATTTGTTGTGGGTGTTTCCCAGAACAACATGTTACAATAACTATTTATTAAAGCAGGACTGGCAACGCTCAAACACACAATACGCATTGGAATTCCAGATATCGTTTATATTAAACGAGGAACTTCCTGATTGTAATAAAAAGGAAAATAAAAGTAAACCTAAATTACGATATCCTTAACAATCTTTTCATCTGCAGAGACTTGAAGTGTAACGTACACCAGGAGGGGTGCATGTGTTTCTGACTTACAAGATAGTTAATGTCAGTTACAGTGACACTATGGGTTTCCTTAACGCTTCCGTTGTGCGGTATTATAACTTTCAGTGAAGGCCTTACGAAAAAACGTTGACATGAACATTCCCACTCAACATTTTCCGAGAGAGATTGGAATATTTTAATATTTACTTATTTCCAGATGTGCATCAGAGTTGTCTCGTGTATCATATTGCTTTCGTCCTGGCGACGTTTGTAAATTGTAATCAATACATCGCTGTAGATAAATATACTGTGCGTATTTGGAGTGAGAGGACTTTTTTTTTTAATGTTACTGAGCAAGAGGATGTGTGAATTGAGACGCAAAAACTGGTGATGACGTTTTCTCTCTTTTTGTGAATCAGAGCTTTAATACTTGTCTACGTCGATGTCACTGAAGCCATACCCGTGAAAAAAAAAAAAAAAAAGAAAAAAAAAAAAAAAAAAAGAAGCACGATCGGGATCTTCGGACGAATCATCATCTGCACTGTCGAACTCCCTCACTCCATATGCAGTTCTGTTCTGAGAGCGTCAATATCTGTCTCAGGCCTTGGTGCACAGTATTGTTAGTAAGAATTTTAGGACAACGACCTATTCTTGGAGCCAGGCATAATGTTAAAACCAGCTAACTGTTGAGTTGAGGGCCAAGTATAATTGCTGCACTTAGGCGGGTGATGGATGAGAACAGATAAACGTGAAATATACAGAGTAAATTGTGAAAACGTAATGTGCACCGTTATCCGCATAATAGAAGGTGGAAGATACATCCAAACAAGTAATTTGGGACATCTTCGTGGAAGTATGAATGTGCCTTTTATAAATTCTTCCAAAGTAAATAATACTGCAAACCATAGTGCATGTAATTATAAAAAATTTTTTACTTAAAATAGCTTAACAGTTTAACTTCCGAGATACTTACACACATTTCATGTCATCTTAAATGCAATAAATTTTAATCATTTAATTTAGCGTTTGGCACTGCAACAATTTTAACAAAAATCACTCTTAAATGAAAGAATTAAAATTTACAAATACTTATCACAGCAAGTTTGCTAGTCATAGCCCAGTATCTAGTTTCTGTAACCTTGACAGTACTAACAGTATAACATCAATAAATCCTCTGATTTTCTTTGGCACTGTGTGATGTTTCAACCCTTCACAATCGCAAGCGGCAGAGCTGCAAAGTCGCCACTTTAACATCACGGCATTTTTATTTGTGCTAATAGACAAGGAGTAAATGTACTAATCTCCATACTCTGCAAATCAATGAAGTAAATCTGTGAACAAACCACTTAGCGAAGGTTCGAGGATACAAGTGTAGGATTTTCATCATGCGAAACAGTACACGAGCAACCTATTGTTTTCGATATCTGAACAGGTGAGGGCCTCCTGCCACTTGCGACAGCCATCATTATCTACCTCCGGGAACGAAAGTTGTCTGGATAGCATATTTCCCCTGTTGTTGGCCACTTGCTAATGAATTTATGTCCACAGGCAGGCGACGAGGTGTTGACTACCGTGACCTTCATCTTAATGTTCATCAGGAAAAAGGTTTATGTCGAGTGATAGGCTGTCATTACACTGAGGATGTTTGAATCCACTTGTACGTGATAACATACTGTATTTTAGAAAGACAAGATGTGATTGGTTCACGGCTATTGGTAGGTAAGCTGCGGTTCTTTTATTCGCTATGATATTTTTCATTGGTAGTATTGCCGTTCTGCAACATTTATTTGGGTGATGGCAGAACCAGTCTGCTGAACAGACAGACCGTGAGGAGTTTCGTACAAACCGATTTTACTGGTGTAGGAAGATAGACAGTTGTGACCAATACAGAACAGGAAAAGTGCTTATGTTCGTTTACGTCATTAGAGGCGGTACAGAGTGGAAAGCAAGGAACCGAAAGCAATATGCCCACGGCGTTTTGAAGGAAATATCCCACCGTTTGCGTGGAAACCATGAAAACCGAAATCCTAATGGTCAGACCTGGATTTAAACTCGTGTCCTTCCGAATGAATACCAGGCCTCAGGTTTATCGTTCCCTCACCGAGCTACCTACATTCATTGATACTCACCAGATTTTAAATATATTTGTTTCATTATTTACATTTGTTGTACCTGGGTGCAAGTTCTCAAATTGTACATGTATATTTTTGATTTATGTTAACATTTTTAAATGCTTACAACAATAAGATTTTTTCTTTTTACGTTGTTCTTAAATCTTTACAAAGTGTTCAAATGTTGGGAGGCCTATATAACTCACATGTATTATTGAAGACCCCGGCGTGTTTTTTATTGCTGAATTTGTTAACCTCCTCCACAACCATTGGCAGTATGTATATTTTCTTGCAATTTCGTTTTCATTGCCTCTTAATTATTAATGTTCTGGCCTCGCATTCTGGAGGACGCCGGTTCGAATCACCGTCTGGGCATCCAGATTTGGGTTTTCCCTGGTTTTAGCGAATCACTCCAGGCGAATGCTTCCTTCAAAAAGGCCATGTCCGAATTCCTTCACGTTCCTGGTCGCCAATCCCGTCTTGCCTCTAATCATCTCGATGTCTACGAGGCGTAAAGCCATAAGTAAAAAAAAATATATTAAATCTAAATCTGCTCGTTACTTGCACGTGTCTTCTGTCAATTCTGGGTCTATTTTACACATAGTATTGAAAATTTTCTCTTCTTAACACTCGGCGTATTCAAAACATGTGATCCATTCTTTTACTAACTTGAGTCCGCAGTACTCAATTATGCACAGTTTGAAGTTAAAAGTGCAACACCCATATGGAGATGTTATAATCAAATGAAATTTGTCTCTAAGTATACCCATAACAAGAGTATTAAATGCTTAAAAATTGAAAGTTTTACAAGTAACAGTATGAGAATTACGGAGATATTTACTATGGAAAATTGTTATGTAGTGGTGAACAGTGTGGTGTAACATAACAATTTTTTGTCGACAAGTTCTTGTAGACCAAGTGCGCCAACGCAAAGAGTGACGAAACTCTACACGCAAATGCCGAACTGTGAGAATTGGCGTGTTTGAAATAGATTTATCATATCGTGATGATAGCTCCTGAAGGATACACCCGTACTACAACGTCAGTATAAACACTTGTTACAAAGTGGATGAAAGAATACTCTTGTACTCCTATAGCAGGAACAGGTTCACACAGAAGGACAATAACTCGCGAAGACCTCCAAATCGTGTGGGTGGCTGTTGCTGGCAGACGGGTGACTGCAGGCCAGATCTAATCAGTAGTTACAGAGAGAGTCATCCCCCGGACGACTGTAAGTCGACAGCTTGAAGCTGGATAACACTCTCTGACCCCTATGGAATTCCCACAGATCCAGACACTGGTTTCATTGTCTGGAGGCAATCAGTTTCGACAGTAGGTCTGAGTTGATTGTTGTTGAATGCACAATGGCAGCTACCACTATGTGGACGGTTGATGTATCCTGTTGTGATACCCTGCATGTCCACATCCAAATCGCATCTTCAAATAGGAATTCCGTCCTCATACTGTGGCCATCTCAACACAAGCCTTTCAAGGGGTTACGATCACAATTTGTCCCCAATAGAGCTTGTCCGTAGACAAATTAGATCACAAACTGTGCAACAACTGACTGCACAAGACATGCAGGCGTAGAGAGACATAACCCAAGAAGACATCCGAACATTTATTAATTCAATGACGGGAGGATCCTCGAATGTATAGGTGCTAAAGGTGAGCGCACTTCTTACTGACAACTATGTCCAAAGGTAATAAACTTACCCTAACACTTTTCAAGTAGCTATCATTCATTCTGGGGATGACCTTGTATAAATTTCTAAAAAATTTCCTGAAATTCCACCATTCCAATCTGAGTTTTGCAGTTTTAATTTCCATCATTGTATATTAGTTTGCAGCAGGAAGCCTAGTTCACAGTAAAAAAATTCATGTGCTACTAAAACCACCGTCGTGTACGAGGTTCAATGTGATATGTGGTGCGTCCTGATTATCGTTTATCAGAGCTATCTTTGACATTACTTCACGATAAGTGCGAGAGGAGGGGAAAATTTTGGTTTATTGGAAATCATGCAGGCATTTGTCCGCAATACAACAGTACCCGAAACTTCTATTTTTTTTTAACGTGAGCGGTTCTCTCTTTTTTTTTGCTTGGGCTTTACGCCTCGTCGATGGCGCGGTCATTAGAGGCGGTATGGGATTGGAACAAGGAACGGAAAGGAATTCGGCAATGGACCTTTTCAAGTAAGCATTCTGGTATTTGCCTGGAGTGATTTGGGAAACCATGGAAAACCCAAATCTCTATTCCCGGACGGGGATACGAACCGGCGTCCGCCCGAATGCGAGGCCAGAACGTTAGTCGTTATACCACCACGCTCGGTGAGCGGTTCTCGACATATAATAATATTTTAAGAACACTATTTCTTTACACAACGTTTATTGACACTTCGCCCCTCCTAGCAAACGTTCAGGATATTCACGTTAAAAAAAAAGAAAAATGTCTATTCGGATAGTTGACAATACACATATCAATTCCTCTCGGGCGACGAGCCAAGTGAGCAGAGTGTTTTCACACGATATTTCGGCGATCGGAAACTCTGTCGCCATCTTCTGTTCACTCGGCTAATCATCCGACAGGATTTTATTAAATCTCAACGCCGAAAGAAACTTCGATCTTATGTAAAATTCATATCCCTTTGTCGATGGCTCTATACTAATGCGAGAACTTGAGTTGCGCTTTTTGCCTGTGAAGCGTGCATCTTGTGTGTTATATGATAAGTTTTGTAAGTGAATTGTGTAATTTAAGAGGCGGAAGTAGCGGTTAAGGGAAAACTGCCAGAAAATGGTAATTAGGATAGGTGGTTGTTATTCCAGAGGTTTGAACCGGGGCTCGCTTCTGCTCCCCTAATCTAATATAAAAAACGTTTTTACTCGCACGATCACATTAACGGTTTATTACCTCAGTTCTGCGTCCAAACAACGAAGAGTAATAGAAGTATTTCGGGTAACTGTTCTTTAAAAATCACTCCGATTCACTTCAGAAATAAAGAAATTGCATATTGTCAATTCACTGTATTACGCCGCGCAAAAATTTATCATGAAGTTTTTTTGGTTAGGGCTTTACGCTTCTGCGATAACGAACATTATAGGCGGGCAAGAACTGCGGGGAAGAACATTATTTCATTTGGCTTTACGCCTCATCGACATCAAGACAATTAGAGGCAACAAAAGACTTGGTGCAAGGAATGGAAAGTTATTAGGTCTTTTGAAAACACACTCCCGGCGTTCAGCTGGAGTTATTTTGGGAAAATCTGGAAAACTGGAGTCTGGATGGCTGGATAGGGATTTGAAGAGACGTCCTTGTGAATGTCTGGCCCGACGGTTACCGCTCATCCACTGGGCTAATTCCGGAGGTATATGACACACCATCACCAGAAATTGTGCAACTCTGCTTCTGGTGAAGTTCTGATTCGGCACTAAAAATGAATGTTTTCAATAATTTTATTCATGGTTCTTATAGCTAAATAGTTTTTTGGCCAGTGATTGGCCACATCAAACCTATTTGGTAGGTTTCATATGCCAGCATGAAATGGTTTTCATTTTTCATCCCATTATTTACCTTACAATCCTGCCCGCCCCGTTGGTTCTGATGGTTGCAGCACCGTGATGGGGTCCGGACCCTGACACAGAGTTAGGAGATGGAAGAAATTTTTATCATCCGGACTTTGCTGGTGGCATAGAAGAGGTAGTGGTTCACAATTCCTAGCCATCAAATGGTGTGTCCTGGGTTAATTCCCAAATCTCTGCGCAGTACGTATGGAGTGAGGACTTGGAAAATGGTAAAGGCTGGAGTGGTCGTAACAACCCGGTAATAGGGTTTTAACTGGCTGCGCAAACCACTCCTAACTTAGCAGCCTTAGGCTAACCCAGTAATCCTACCGGGTATTTGGGATCTACAGTTTAACATGGAATGCGAACGATGGAAGCGTTCTGGCATACTCCATGTTACCCAGCAAGCTGTGCTAGATGTGAATGTCGGATTAAGAGCCTTTGAATATCTGAGCCTAGATCAGAATACTAGCCGGGGACTTATCGATCACTACTCAGACGTCTGAACCACTGAGCCACCAGACCGCTACCTGCTGATAGTGATTCGTCCGGTGTATGAGAACGTTATGCTCAGCAGCCCATTGTTGTCTTTTGAAAGAATAGGCCTGAAAGGGCAGGCACCGGGTTTCACCTGTCGCTTCCTTTTTATTTCATTCATTTAAAAAGCAAACAACATACTACACCGGACATATACATACCACAATCGTCTACACAAAATAGTAACACGTGCTTGCAGTTCCATTGTTGGGAAGGGCACCGCAATTAAATTTTGCAAGAAAGTTGCCATGAAGGATTAACTGCCTATAGGACAGAAACCAAGGCTTGGTCGGCAGGTAAAGGGAAGAATCGTCAGTCATCGTTAGTTTCACAAATAATAATAATTGCACATAAATCGCATTAGGAGTGTATGATCCTGGAAGCAGCTATTGCGTTTTGTATGCAGAAAATCAACGGACCAAATCCCAGGCAAACAATAGATCAGCATTGTGCCCGCTATCTAGACTTCAGAAATGGTGCTGTGAGAGATCGCTTGCCTGCATTGAGTAAAACACAAATTTAATGCTATGGTGTGGGACAGCTCCCGGCGCGGCTACTGTCTGCATTCCCGAAGGATCGTGCGTGCCTGCAATGGGCGAGGCGACGCGTCCTTGAACGTTCGTCCAGGCTGGAATTCCAGTGGAAACGTGACGAAGCGGTGGGCGCTGATTGAAGAGTCGCGGGAGAAGAGGCCACGATCGCCCAAGGCGGACCTCCGAGTCTGCTGCCACACTCAGCCAACGATGAGCGGAAGATCAAATGACTTACCCGGGGTCCACAACTTTGATGAAATGGTCGTTTTACTGTTATCTTCTCCTTGCCAAATGTTTGTTCTTTCGAAGACGTTCCGTAAAATGTCACCTCATCTTAAAATTAACGACATATGGGTGAAGGCGTTTGCCATAAATGTAATGAAAAATAAGTCACTAGTGATGTAGTGTTCCAGAATTGATAAATATAAAATTAGTCTGTATAAATTATACATAGAATACGGCGTTGCATAACAAGTAAGAGAATTCTATTATTTAGGCCGCAAAAATAATCTAGAAAGACAAAATCAGAACACCAGCAAGCAAAATAATCTAAGACATTTTTTGGTTCCTAACATTGACCTTGGAGTTAGATAAAACTTCATTTTTTTAATTGATCGTAATTTATGATGTGGTTTACTGGCGAAGCCTGTTCAACTGCAACCTTTGATTATTCATGATGCTGTTTTTACTAATGCAGAAGAGAAATCTTTTAGTTTCAAAAATTGATCTAGGAATTAGGAAGAACTTTTTAAAACCCTATGTGTGGAGCACATCACTTTATGGTAGCGAAACATGGACTTTAGGAATACCAGAAAGAAAGAAAATTGAAGCATTTGAAATGTGGTGCTACAGAAGAATGCTGAAAATTAAGTGGACTGATAAAGTTCGAAATGAACGAGTTTTGGAAATAATGGGTGAGGAAAGAAACTTACAGAAAGAAGAGACAGGCTAGTGGGTCATATTTTTTTTTCAAACTTTTCTTTTGGCTTTCGGCAGCTGAGGCCATGTAGCCAGCTCAATGTGTTTATTAGAGCTTCCAATGAATCAGTCGTCATCCAGTGTTTATATATTGTATCTTCTAAGTATGGACACCACAGGACGGACAGGAAATTCACACAGACACACAACACTTAACATCCATGCCCGCGGCCGGATTCGAACCGGCAAACTTCGGCACGCGGGGGTCATATTTTGAGACGCTGGATTGGTTAATGTGTTAGTGGAGGGAACAGTCGAAGTTAAGAACTGTAGAGGAAGACAAAGATCAGAATATATGAAGCAGATAATTAGGGACGTGGGTTGTAAGGGATATGTAGAGATGAAGAGGTTAGCACAAGATGGGAAGGGATGGAGGATTGCATCAATCCAGTCAAAAGACTGATGATAGCAAAAAGAAAAAAAATAATAATAATTTGTAGAAGAAACTAGGTATGGTTTTACTATTGAAGCATCGTGGTACTGAATTAAATGCTTTGTAAAAACATTGAAATATCAAAAAATATATATAGATTAAAAATTAGTAAGTTGCTTGACGTAAGATCGGATTAAAATCTCCATAAAAATCCGCGATATGTGTGAGCAGCAGCTCGTTGATTAAAAAAAGTTAAATCGCTGTGTTCAAGAAATGTGTGCAACATTGCCTGTAAGTTTCAAGGGTAAGGATCCTTCCATAAATTACCTTAACATTCCGTACATAGAACTGATTATACCAACACGTCAATCCTTCCATCTCAGGCATTTGCCATCCCACCTTCGTTTTAATTTAATTTAATCTAATTACAATGGAGCACAGGCACCGGTGATAATTTCCCTAAACCCCCATCTTCCCCCTTATCCTGCAGCCATTTAAATTTGCCCTCTACAAATGTTATCATTAAATTCTTTCAACGTTTTCGGTAAATTATTCATCATTTCTCTTGGTAACTCATTCCAACCCCTGACACCCTTACCTAAAAAAGAGAATCATCCCACACCCTTGTGCCTGAAATCGAGTGCCAGCTTGTGGTCATGGTCATATTTTCCCTTCCATGCACTACTTTTCATACCTATTGCAATATCTTTCCATTCCTCATCGCAGTATATGCCCTGTACATTCCCATGACCCTCCTGATCCTACTTTACTCTCCTGTGATTCGCCAAAGTTTCTGGGTCCTGATGTTGCTCCTTCTAATTGACTACAGTTTTTCAATAGTCTCTGTTAGTTTATTCTGTGCTTAGCAAGCAGTCGTTTGTAAGTGTTCACCCTCCCTCCCCCTCTTCCGTGATTAAGGTTGTTTTTCAAAAATTCTTTGCCAAACATCTTCTGTCCATTTCTGGCTTCGTAGCAAATATGCATTCACCTGTATCAAGTACTAGTACTAGTTCACTTTTAATCTCACGCGTTCATATTGTTAGCAATTATAACAGTTTTTTTTTTCAAACATTTTCTAGTGTCCCAGACGGTCTAAGAAATTTAAAACCTAAAAAAAAAACGTCATTTGTCGCTTTTGTACTGTTTTGAAGTTAATAGCTCCTCAAACACATCCCATAACATCAAATGTCATCCATTAGGATTGGGAAAACCATCCATGTGTGATATATCGTTCCTCGTATTTTGTTTACCCCGTTTTCTGACTCTAAATATTCTATGAAAGTAACACAAGTTTGACTTACTTTAAGACATAGGTGTCTTTCTGATGAGATTCAATATTTCTTGTGTTTGTCCAAAGCGGAGAGGGAGGGGCTAACACAGTGGCGAGGAGAGGGTAGCCTTCGGCAAAGCAGACGAAGTCTTCGCTGCCAAGCCGAACTCCTGCAGTGCTCATAGATCGCAGGCAAACGATGGCCACCGGAATTTATACGAGTGCGTGGTGATCGGCTCGCTTTATGGCACTGGGGCGACATCGGGACGCCGTTATCACGTCTCTACGGCCGCTGTGGGGCCATTGGAACGCGCGCTGGACTTCAACGGCCCCATAGAGAACACAGTGACCTGCGACCACTGGTAGCCTCCAGAGAAGTCCCCGCGGCAGTTTGTTAACAGCTAATAGGCATTGTTACGGTTCATGTCGAACAAATGCTAATATCAAAGAAAGACGAATGTGTCCAGAAATATCAATTATAATATAGCGTCAACGCTAACATCATACTTCACAAATATTTCTTTAGTTAACAAAGTGTCTCTTTAATTGTAACTGAATTTACATTTGTTTTAAATATCTTTGATGGCTCAATGAAATTAGTAATAAACGCTTGTTTTGTAGTATGACTTACGACTTTTCATTTCACAACTCTCTTAGCTGCCTTGTTGTTCGAACCCTATTGTCGTTTAAGGACCTTGTTTTTTGATTTTTAATAGCACTTGTTAGTTATCAGAAGGTAACATCCCCGTTTAACATACACAGATCACTGTTGTTCATTTAACATTGTGTTGTGTTTTCTTTATTTCGTGCTTTGTGTTTGGATTCTATCACGAAGCTCTTTGTTTTGTCATTTCTATATTATAAATAGTCTACGCATTCTTCATCTAAGTTATAGTTACATTTAATTGTTTTTCGCTATAGCATTAAAATATCTTAATTTTGTGGTTATTCCAGCCATAATTACTTAGTACCGGTTCCACCTTTTTTTTTAAATCCTGCATTCCTTCTTATGACTTTATTTTTTTATTCTTTTTTTTCTCTTAAAATAACAGCCGCTCCAGTATTGCTGTTATTCTCGTGTATTTATTTAAAACTTTCTGAGTTTTTAATGACCATACCCAAATAACTTTCGTTTGCAAAAGAAGTAAATCAGCATCAAACAAGATGAATGATATCAGTCGCTTTGATACTAGCCTATACTTATTCGAAGACATTCACGGAATCAGGCGAATTATTCAAGATTCCCATTGCCACTCCAAAAATTTTCATTCAATATTATTCCATTTCTTTAGATTGGATGATACGTTTTTCTTCCTTATATGATCTGAATACTGAAAAATAATGAAGATTTTAGCTATGACGTTTTGGCATTTCGTCATCATCATCTTCAAAAACAGTTTCCCAGCTACTGGCTGGGCTGGGACTGCATTTTCTTCTTTCTTTCCATATTCCAATCTTCTCCTCTCTTCCGTACATACTCCTCTACTAGTCGTAGTCATCTATCCATTGGTCTTCCTCTGGGTCGTTTGCAATGCATCTTCAATTCGTGGATTTTTTTTGTCGGAATTCTCTGCTCCTCCATTCCCTTCACATCTGAGCTTGGCTTTCTACGACATTCCGTGTAGAGGTCCCACTTTTATTGGGTCTCTCATCTTCTCGTTCCTTATCCTGTCCGTTGTTGCATTGTTGTAACACCTATTTTGCCTTTTAGAAATTTCATTTCACCTGCTGCATCCTGCTAATATCCCGCTTCTTCAGTGTACAGATTTCAGCAATGTACATTAGTCTAAGAACATAGTATGTCCGATAGATAATAGCTTTATCTATTAATGATGGTAGTTTGCAGCTAACAATTTAAATTATTGTGATCTTACGGACTTGTTGCACTGTTTCGATTCGCCACGGATTTAGTTTGTATCGTGGAAGGTCCTACAATTTAACTTGGAAGGAGGAGTGTCTTGAGTTTCTCATATTATCATGTAAAGCTCTTAAAAATTACTGACGACAGCGGGACCCTCAAATTTTTAATCAAGTACCATTATAACTGTATAACAGAATAAGGCGGTACTTCTGTTTTACATGGAGGCTAGATGACATTAAACATAAAAATGCTATGTTTGGGGAACTATATACTATAATTCGAGTAGTTCACAAAGATGGCTGGACTCTCCATTATATTTATTAATAATAACGATTAATAATTAATGAGTCATTGGGCAACACTCAGCATCACGTTAAAAGAAAACTTCGTAAAGTTACTCTGCCAATTTCGCACCCCTTTAAAACATCCGGGGAGTTGCTGACTGGATCGTGTTGCTGAATAGTTCAAAGTGAATGCTGCCTGTGGCGGGTCAGACAGCTCCTAATCTGCATAACGTCACAATAATCTGTCAGTTCGTTACCTCTTTTTTTGCGCGCGGACTGCCATTGATTACACTAAATTAAAACTGGCGATGGGTTGCTTTCAACATTTGTCAGTAAATCCGGTTACAAGCCGCCTCAGAGAGACGAATATCTGCTCTGAAATGTACGAGTAGTTCATCGCGATTATGATAAACTTGATGCTTCGTTGGACTTATTATCAATTTTAAGAAATGGTACGATAGAATTGGTACAAAAATGTCATGAATCAAATTGGCTGTTATATCCTTTTTTTTCCAACTGGCTCTTGTGTATTAGCACAGCCATTTTCATTTGTGTTATATAATGTTTTTAAAAACTATTTCAGATTCAATATCTATGAAAATGAGTTATGAAGCGTTTATGTCAAAACTATAGCCTGCCTTTGCTAATATTCGCTTAGAATTTAAAGTAAGCAATGATGACATTTTCCTCCGAAGCTACAACAGTACATAACTTTATAACCAACTATTAACCGTTTACTGCCCTAGACAGTGCGTTAACTTATTCAAAATTGTGCTATTTTTATATCTTCTTTTAGTAATTTACTCTCAGGATGAGAAACATTCTTTACCATCTTTAGATATAAATTGCATTCAAGTCTAGCTCTGCGGTTATAATTATAATATCGTCAATCTTTTTCCTCCGTTTTGCTTTATTTATCAGAAATAAAATGCGTACTGTACATTTTATTATATGAAGCAAGAAGTAAATGATAACCAGTCAACTACACTTAATCAATTCTGTAATTCTATATGTTAATTATCCTCTTGCCCCCTCGTGTATCATTGCGTTCGGTCACAATGATTTCACTTCACTGTGGAATAAAATTAGAGGGGAAAAACAGAATATGTTTTGTCAATAACGTTACTTTCACATCGACAGGATTAAAAATGATATTGGAGAATACACAAAAGAACAAGATTATAAGAAGAGCAAAAGAAGTAAAATAAAAGCTTACTGATAGTTAAAACTGGAACATGATGAGGCTACAAAAAATTATGTCTAGGAGAAAAATTACAATCACCTGGCGAAATAAACATCCCATTGATATCAGATTAGTTTTACCTTTAGGTAGACACTTCTAAGATAAAAAAACCGTCATAACGTCGATGCTGGTCTTAGCAAGCATAAAACAACTTTAAGTCAGACGTCGGCAGGTCACAAACAAGAAATGTAGAAGCTTTGAAATTTGTTGCAACAGAAGGATGATGAAAATTAAGATCAATAGATAAAGTACGATATTGAGATGCTTTGGAACTGATTTTATAGAAGAATGTTTCAAAAAGAAGAGGTGGCAAATAAAATAGGATTTTTTTTTTTAATATGAAGGCTAGGTAAACAGAAGAGCTGTAGAAGAAGAACTAACTCGAGAATCGTAATCATAATTGCGATGTGAAAATAAATAGGTAAGCTCCGACGGAATGAAGTAGAGGAGAAATTAATAAACAAATCAGTACATAATTGTTCTACATGTTGCTGTTTAGTAATTTATGTGGTTCCTGAAGACTTTTTTTAAATTTAATACTAAAAGAAGAAACTAGTCATGAACAACATATTGAAATAGTAGCAGATGAATAAGAAATGAAATTCACTGGACAGACATTTTTGTTATTAGAAGGAATATAGAGTAGGCTAATATGGTCTTGGAAAATACTAGTAGGAAACTTCCTCACAGTGAATTTTTATTTCGGTGATAAACAGAACATACATATATATATATATATACATATAAACAAATGATAAACTTTTGCAAGTATTGTGACACAGGATGGAAGTTGACGGTGTTAATCAATCAGCAATACTCCTATCCAACTGGAGGAACATTAATTCCACATAGAGGTTGTTCTTTTTTTTAGTTTTTTTTTTTTAGAATAATAGTTGCTTTCATAAGTAACTAAACAACAGGTAAAATAATATAAAATGTTAAGTCAGTCTGCTTTGATCGAATGATTTTGGACGTTTATATGAGATTTGTCAAAAGGCATGGTTTATTTCGAAATTCATAGAAGATTAATAATTCATTTTGAAGATATTTTCTGTCGCAACATCTTTAAAGATAAAATGAGTCTACCACTTTAACTAGATTGAATTATCTTTTAAGAAAAATAGTTTGCCTTAAATAATAAACGTGTTACATATCAAGCTTCGCATAACTGCGACTAAAAGCAGTTATGTATAAAGCGAGCTAGTTAATAATCTTAGATACAAAAAAGGTTTCAACAAACTGTATAAAAGGTCTACAGAATATTAAAAAACTGCTATAAAACATGACCTTGTATCGTCAATATAATTAAAGTATTGATTATGGATAAATGCTAATCTTCTCCGCATTCGCAGATTGAAATATTTACATGGTTTGTTGATATAAATAATGTTTCTTTAAGACAATCTCCTTAATGTACCATTTGATAAAACGCATTCACCACAAAAAGTTTGGAACTCAGGAACATTGTTGTCACAGAAAAAACCTCGCTGATGCATGGATATGCGTATGTCCTCTTGGTAAATATTTTCGTTAGTCTGGAGTTGGCCCTAGGCGTGTTGGCTCAGGTAGGACTAATACTCTCTATTACCCGGGTAGAGACAGTCGAGGCTCAGCCAACCCCTAGGCGACCCAGCTACCCCGCCCTATTAGCAGTAATGAGCCAAGGCTAATGATAAGCAAATTACAGTCCGCTCTTTATGGGGTAATAAGTCTTGCCTCGTTGGCACTGGCAAACATGCTCTTGATCAGTTCTGAAATAATGTCTTGATAGGGAGCAGCGTTGGCATGTTAAAGTAACAACTGTTGGTTATTTGTCTACACAATTCCTGTCCAGAAAACATTTTTAATTAATTAAGATCGTACAGAGTCTAATTTTCAGGTTTGTATGGTCAATCATTGATTCTATTTCTTCGCTACTATAATAGGGACAGTGCATCGCAAGAACAAAAGAATTCTATATTTATATCCATACTCTGCAATTCACAAAAATTGTGGTTGACAGAGGGTGCTTTGCATCAATACTAATCTTTACATTGTTCCTTCCAATCCCGAATAGCACAACGGAAGAAAGATTACATCGGTACGGTATCTTATTTCTCTTATTTTTTCTGTAATTGCGACCCAAATAGCTTGGAGGAAGAAATACTTCATAGCATTTGTACGTGAAGAGAAGGATATCTAATTTATTATTTAAGCTTTTTTCTCACTAACTTTTTAGTACTTCGCAAAACTAAAGTTACTATGAAAGGAGAAAATTCAGAGCGTCGATCATGTTGCGTTTATGCTCATAAAGATGATTCTAAAGCAGCTATTGACTGTTTTCTACGCTTAACGGTGATTAAAAATAGATACAACTTCATAATGATTGTGTATGTTCATTTTTCTGTTAAAAAGGGAGAAGAAAGAGTGGATTGCAAATGAAACTATTAGAGTTCTGGAATTAATATACCCGTCCACTTTAAACGAGTTAGAAAGAAAACGATTTCCATTCATATGAGGAAAAAATTAAAATTTAGGCTGCAGGCAGGCAACAATCGTCGAAGATTTCATGGATGTTATGATCTAAACTCATACATAGTTTTACTGACTAAATAAGTTTTAATTCTGGAAGCATACACATTTCTTACTTTCGTTACATCCTAGAGCGTAGTATACTTTTTAAAGTTAGCTCATCGTTTGCCGTAGGTAGCTCTTTCACGGGACCATCATTTTTTGTTTAATTTTTTTTTTAAATTTTCCCTTCCAGATTAACAATCTTTTTTACAGTCAACTGAGTTCACAACGTGATGCATTTAACACGAATTTTATTTCATTTTGATGAGTTTAACTTGATGTAGAAGGCTGGTCTCAAGCATTGGCGTTTGAATTTTGTTAAATTTTCTGGATTTTTTTTCTACCAAATTTTCCAGCTTTAATTATTTTTTCTCTCAATATGTATTTCCTTCGCAGTCCCGTTTTCCTCTTATTGCCTTACGCCTCGTTTCCACCTATGTGATTAGAGGCAGGAAAGGACTGATGGCATGGTATGAGAAGGAATTCAGTCACGGCCTTTTGAAGAACTTTCCCAGCATTCACCTGGATTGATTTCGGGAAACCTTGGGAAATCGGAATCAGGATGGCCCGACGGGGATTAGAACCTGCGTCCTCCCAAACGCGAGGCCAGAGCGTTACCGCTCACCCACCACTCTATGTCTGTAGTTACTATTCCACTCCGCATTCGACATACAATTCCGTTTTGATTTGTTCACATTTTCGGGTGAATTGGACACTTTCGTTTCCTACGTTTCTTTTAACTGCTTAACGTCTCTTAACAGCGAGGTCTTTAGAAACGGGAAAGGATGGGGCGCAAAGAATGGTAAGGAATTCGGCTATGACCTTTTGAAGGAAGCATCCAAGCATTTGCCTGGAGTGATTTGAGAAACAATGGAAAACCCAAATCTAGATTTGGAACCGGCACCGTGGCGTCCTCCCTAATGCGAGGCCAGAACGTTAACCGTTACACCTCCACACTCGGTCCGTTTCTGTTTCAAGTGACTGTAACTTTTTTCAAAATTTTTAGAGGAGAATCCACTTTTATACTATTTTGTTATTACGATGTCTGTTTATTGATTTAGAACTCACCAGAACAGTGTTTTTTAGACGGCTTCTCTCTCGTTAAACGTACTAGAGACGTCAGCAGCGAGCCAAAGTCATGCTAAGCGGCATTCATCTTCTTTAAATTGAGGTCTAAATCGTTGGATTTGTTCAGTCTGTTTACGAGTTTTAGCAATTTTAAAGTGCACTGGTTTGGTAACGGTCGTTTCCGCTAGAATGCACCCGCCATCAGGCAACGTGTACGCCGTTCGTAGTATTCACGTTGCAAGTACACTCCTGGAAATTGAAATAAGAACACATTGACGCCGGTGTGTAAGACCCACCATACTTGTTCCGGACACTACGAGAGGGCTGTATAAGCAATGATCAAACGCACGGCACAGCGGACACACCAGGAACAGCAGTGTTGGCCGTCGAAGGGCGCTAGCTGCGCAGCGGTTGGGCACCGCCGCATCAGTGTCAGCCAGTTTGCCGTGGCATACGGAGCTCCATCTCAGTCTTTAACACTGGTAGCATGCCGCGACAGCGTGTACGTGAACTGTATGTACAGTTGACGGACTTTGAGCGAGGGCGTATAGTGGGCATGCGGGAGGCCGGGTGGACGTACCGCCGAATTGCTCAACATGTGGGGCGCGAGGTCTCCACAGTACATCGATGTTGTCGCCAGTGGTCGGCGGAAGGTGCACGTGCCCGTCGACCTGGGTCTGGACAGCAGCGACGCACGGACGCATGCCAAGACCGTCGCATCCTACGCAGTGCCGTAGGGGACCGCACCGCCACTTCCCGGCAAATTAGGGACACTGTTGCTCCTGGGGTATCAGAGAGGACCATTCGCAACCGTCTCCATGAAGCTGGGCTACGGTCCCGCGCACCGTTAGGTCGTCTTCCGCTCACGCCCCAACATCGTGCAGCCCGCCTCCAGTGGTGTCGCGACAGGCGTGTATGGAGGGACGAATGGAGACGTGTCGTCTTCAGTGATGAGAGTCGCTTCTGCCTTGGTGCCAATGATGGTCGTATGCGTGTTTGGCGCCGTGCAGGTGAGCGCCACAATCAGGACTGCATACGACCGAGGCACACAGGGCCAACACCCGGCATCATGGTGTGGGGAGCGATCTCCTACACTGGCCGTACACCTCTGGTGATCGTCGAGGGGACACTCAACAGTGCACGGTACATTCAAACCGTCATCGAACCCATCGTTCTACCATTCCTAGACCGGCAAGGGAACATGCTGTTCCAACAGGACAATGCACGTCCACATGTATCCCGTGCCACCCAACGTGCTCTAGAAGGTGTAAGTCAACTACCCTGGCCAGCGAGATCTCCGGATCTGTCCCCCATTGAGCATGTTTGGGACTGGATGAAACGTCGTCTCTCGCGGTCTGCTCGTCCAGCACGAACGCTGGTCCAGCTGAGGCGCCAGGTGGAAATGGCTTGGCATGCCGTTCCACAGGACTACATCCAGCACCTCTACGATCGTCTCCATGGGAGAATTGCAGCCTGCATTGCTGCGAAAGGAGTATATACACGGTACTAGTGCCGACATTGTGCATGCTCTGTTGCCTGTGTCTATGTGCCTATGGTTCTGTCTGTGCGATCATGTGTTGTATCTGACCCCAGGAATGTGTATATAAAGTTTTCCATTCCTGGGACAATAAATTCACGGTGTTCTTATTTCAATTTCCAGGAGTGTATTATGTATCTCGCGCCTGCTCTATGTTACTGGCCTCACTTTGCATTGCGCCAGTAGCAGTGGCAGGTAGTGGGAGGCGCGCCCTGGGCAGAGAGCGTATCGCGGATCAGGAGCTGCCGGCGCGTGTTTACAGCGGTCCGGCTCCGCTGCACAGCGCTGCTGATGGAATAACGCAAACTCAATTTGACATTGCAGCGCCGGCTTTACTGCGCGATTCAGTTACGGCGTCACGTGAGGCGCGACTGAATACGGCTGCAGCTATAAACTCACATCTCAGATTATACCAGGTTAAACATCAGTAATCCAATGTACAAACATCGCAATGCAGTTAGCGAACTATGCAATCGGCAAACGTCCCTCTAAAAATAGAGGAGATTACTATGCATTTACCAAGCGTGGTGGGTGAGCGGTAACGCTCGAGCCTCGCTTTCGGGGGGAAGGGCATTCGAATCCTCGTCCATACATCTCAGATTTCGGTTTTCTATGGTTCTCCGAAATAGCCCCCTGGCGAATGCCTGGACGATTCCTTCAAAACGCCATGGCCGAATTCCTTTCCTTTTCTTGCTCGCTCTCCATTCGCGGCTCTAATAACTTCAGAGTCAACGAGGCCACAAAAAATCCTGCGCGTTTAGGAATTTTGTTGCTGTCAGGAGATATTCGGTTTCATGAGTGCTAACCACAGCCTGTGTATTCGTTTTATGACACTACAACGTATCAAGCGCTAAACAAGACTCAATCTATGTTTCTGCAAAGGAAAAATATATCTTTTGTAACTAATCTTCGTCAATGAAATTGTTTCCTCATTGAAATGAGGAGCTTCTTTCTACGTGATTTCATGTTCAACAGTGACAAGGGACAGAAATGACAGTTACATCCGTCTGTGGATGGTATATTTTTTTAATGGCTTTAAGCCTCGTCATCGTCGAGGTGGGATAGAAGGAATTCAGCCATGGCCTTTTTGAAGGTAGCATCCCTGCAATCGCCTGAAGTGATTTGGGGAAATCATAGAAAATCCAAATCCTAATTTCCGGACTGGGATTCGAACAGGCGTCCTCCAGAATGTGAGGCCAGATCGTTAACCGCTCACCCACCACGCTCGGTGTGCATCGTATACCCATGTTTGATATCAATCATATGTCAATAGCTTAAACACGGTAATAAGGGTTCAATAATGATTAACAATTGAAATATTTTAGTACTCTTAAATAATAGCTGGGTCTTTACACGTCACGGTTTACTGGCTCCATTCCTTGTGAGTGACGGTCCAGTTGAAAGATCTTGTGGAAACCATACGAGAGAGAAAACATTTCTAAGATTTAAATAATCTTATGGCAATAGGGTTAGATCCCTTGCCGTCTGAGAACACTGCGTCCTGGCTGTGGTAGCACATCGCCTTCCGATGTTATGGTACGTCCTAGGTATGTGAGCGGAAACGCTCTGGTCGGCTTCGCATTCGGAAGGACCTGGGTTCGATTCAAATCTGGGTTCACCATGATTTCAACAATCCATGGCCGAATTCCTTCCCGTCCCTTGCCTTCAGTCAAATACCGCTCCTAATAACCTCGATGTGAATGAGCCATATAGCCACAAGCAAAAATGAAAAAAATAAAGAAAGTAAAAGAGTTACCAATAAAATACTGTGAGAATACTTGAATTGTATAACAGGATGGTGCCTCTTTTGTGAATGGTGGGCTTTATACAGGCAATAGAGTAACAATGTTGAAATATTTATAAACGTTTGTCGGGAAACAAACCGAGTAATATTATTATTAATACACAATATTTAGTTGACTTTATACTCCGTCGCCATCTTACTTGGTTTGTTTCCCGAAAAACGTTTACAAATAAACAACGCGGAGAAAAATTGCATTCATTTATAATGTTGAAATAATCTAATTTGTGATTAAATTATAGCTGTCTGTTTTGCATATCCGTTAAACAGATCCTGCTTTCCCCCAATGATCTTAAATTCCAGCGATGAGCTTCCTACTCCACTCTGTTATAACTGTCTATTACCAATACATACTCGTAGCAGGGCTGTAGCCTCAGTCATGTCGTAATCACAGGTTCAATCTTTTCTTGCACTTATGAAACAGTAAACACAATCAGTACAAAAATTCATGCCTACTTATAGCAACTGTTCCACAAAATCAGATCATAGTTAATTAGCATTCTAAAGGTAAAGTTGGGCTGCGTGAAACAAAATAACAAAACAGTGGTCCGCTAGCGCAATGGTAATCACTTTCCATATAATTACTATGTCTTTTATGTTCGTAATTGTGACGTCAGCAAAAAGATCAAGATACTGAGAGAAAATTGTAGTTTTATCATTAGATAGGGAACTACATTTGTCACGCTTAATTCGCTGAAGCAGATTGGGTATCAAGATATGTAAATAAATATCAATCATAATTTCTTTGAACAAAAGTCCTACCACCGTAAATCGTTTCAGGGTGTATGTACTGGTGATGCCCAAAAATACGTAAATGCAGATGTTCCTCTTCACTACACAATCCTATTGGTAATAAGAACTTATTGCCTTGTTTCATTTGTCGGCAACTCAGTCGAAACTTTTCATTTAGTTACTAATCGGTCTGCAATAAAGAAAAATACATGTTCCCATCTCTACTGAAAAATATTAGTTTTTCATGTGTCTTAGATAGGGTTAAAAAATCGATTCAGTTTCCCTAATCACTAAAAAATTCTGCCAATTGTAACTTATAATCGATTAAAACACTATTACTCTTACCGCTACCAGACAAAAGTAAAACAGAAATAACAGTCTGAAAGGATGAAGGAATGTTATTAGCTAACAAAATAAAAGATGTTTCACTGGGTCCACAGTTGATCGAAGTGGAGAGAAAGGGTTTCTAAACTCAATTGCTCTGTACGAACTAGAAAAGTTAATTTAACAAACAATCCTGAGATTTTGGAATCTTAAACCGTGTTTTATATGTTTCCTCCGAGACTGTTCAACTTGCAATCCGAACCACGGATCTGCCGTACCGAAGTTCATATACATAAAATTAGCTTTACCACAGATTAAAAACAAGGTAAAATCCCGTAAGAAATTACAGTACAGGGTTTCTAACAGGCAACTTCATAACGCAAGCGCTCAACCACAGACCTGCTGCACCGCTCATTAGGATAGTATAGTTCTGATACGTTGCTAAATAAAGAACACAACGAAAACAAGTTTTTGAATTGTAATCATATAAAAGATTTGTTCTATTCCTTGCTAATGCCTGTTTTATTTTATCCAGTTCGAAAAGCACATGATTTTTTTCCGAATAATGATATGTTCCTTTGCCTTTATACCTTGTTATATCACCTAGCACACAGTAAGAGGTAATTCAGTTTGTAAGTTGTAGTGGGTATGTTGAGATAAAGAGGTTACCTCATGACAGAAAAATGTCACATTCAAGAATGAGCAGTATGATGGCTCCATGATAAATGTTTGAGAAAAAACCAAAAGGCTCCCGATTCGAACCCCGGTCTCAGATGGTATATTGAAAAGACCATAAACAATCCGTCACCTCTGGAAAATCGTGTTTCTCTCATGTGAATTACGGCATAACACCTCTGTGGTTCGTTTTTCTAGTAAAACTGCTGATCTCCTTCACTCTGTAGGACTGTTGTCTTTCTTTTTTAGATTTTTAACAGCGTAGATGGACTGCACAGTCGGAAGAAAACTCTGTCATTTTTCCACTAAGACCAAATAGAATTATCTGTGCGAATGTAGTCAACTTACTCCCATAACGTGGGCTTTGTTGAAAATTTGATTAAGGGATAGGTCCAGTTACATTAACACAGTTCAATATCTACTGTTTTTATGGAAATTCACGACCTCCTCAGACACTCCAGTAACATCCGTTGCCAACAGAATATATGAAGTGGTCTGCACCTAATTCTAGCTTTCATGATCTTCTGTAAGAGATTCCGTAACTTGTAGAGAGGAGATCGTTTCATACCCCGTCTTCTCCGCAACGTCCAGAAGCTGAAAATTCTTATGGACGGGCTCATTATTGAACTCAAATATGTAGACTGAGACTACTTTCTATTTCAAGTAGCGCTGGACTCAGTTCTGATGAAAGTGTGATAGGATGCAGAGGAGAGCCGCTCGATTCGTGACTAGTTGCTACAGCCCTTATGAAAGCGTCACAGTATTGATACATAGATTGGACTGGCATAGTTTGGAGGAAGACGACGTAGTTTGCGTTTGAATTTATTGGAGAATATGCGAAAATCTTTAAATTACGAGTGCAATGAAATACTTCTTCCGCCAACCTATTTAGGTCGCAACGACCGGAGGGATAAGATTCGAGAAATAATATGCCGTACTGATGCTTTTATGTATTCCTTCTTTCCTCGTGCTATTCGGGATTGGAATGCGCGGGTTTTGGATTGGTGATCAGCACCCTCTGCCACCCACAATTTTTGTGATTTGCAGAGTATGCATGTAGATGTAGATGTTGTCGAACTGTCTCGTCAACGAGGAGTGAAGACAGATACAGCAACGTCCAGAAGCTGAAGATTCTTACTGAAAGGGATATTATTGAAGTCAGATCTGCAAGCGAAGCGGTGGACGTAACTGCGACACGATTGGAGTTGTTGACCTAGCTGGTCAACGAGGAGTGAAGACGGAGGAAACTGAGAGTGAGGAGGCGCTGTAGAGTGTCATCAGATGTGAGCGCTCGGGTACCTCCATGTTGATGGAGACTCCTTTTTGGTCTTGTCCGGTTTGGGCGGAGGCCTGTACTGCTGCGGAGGCGGTAGCTCTTGATCCCCCACCAGGCGTCCAGCCCCGCGGGTCCGCCCCTCCAGCCTCCGATACGGTTCATCAACACCGTCCACATGGTGCAGTATGGACTCAGAACTCACAATCACCTGTCTCAAACTTACCGACGACGCAGAATTTATTGGCTCTCCGTATCAGAAATCCTCAAAGTACACGTAGACACCACGAATTGTAATTAATTTTATGAGAAACCAACTATCATTGGAAGAATTTGAACATCATTGGAAACGGGTTGGCAGGGATCAGAAATTGTGTGCTGCAGCTAATCTGTCTCTACGCTATATTTCTCATGATACAAACCTGAATTGTCTCACTACACTGTTCATTGGGGTAATTTGAAGGGCCTCCATGAATTACCTAAACATTCTAATTATTTAGATTAATAGTATAGCTTTCTCCATAAGTATTGCTTCACTTGAATTTTATCATCTAGCATGTAGTAGCCTACTCTCTTCTATTTTTTTTCTTTTTTTTTTGTCGTTATGCCTCGTTTATGTCTAGGTCATTAGAGGTAGGAAAGGACTGGGTGCAAGGAAAGGGCACTAATTCTGCTATGGTCTTTTGAAGGAACCAACCCGGTATTCGCCTTGGTTGTTTTGGGGACACACAAATCTGGATGTCCGGATGGGGATTCGAACCTACGTATTCCCAAATGTGAGGCCATAACGTTACCGCTCACTTACCACGCTTGATAGGATGCCCATGAAGGATGAATGACACCAACATATTTAATCAGAACACCAGTAACACAGTAGAACTTGATTTCATACCCTCTTAAGTCAATTGACAAGGTTTTGTTTAAGTGGATCAAAATAACGAAACTTAGCAGATTACGTCGAATTACTCAAGCTGAAGCGGGTTTTGAACTTGTATCCTTAGTTCTGCTCTAAGTAACTGCAAGTATCTGAGTGCTTTAAATACTCTCTATATACATGAGCAACAGCAGAATCGGTCAGATATTACTCATTCTAAGTGACTAATCAATTCAGGAAACATTGTAATATTAGCTTGCAGATCCGGTAATCATTTCGTAATCGTACAGTTTTGTGAGTGCACCGATTCCAATGTTACTGTTAAGTATTTCTCGTTATAACGATAAATAATGGAAGAGTTGATATTTATAATGCGATATTATGCGTGTATTAACGTATAAATGGATTTTCCGTTTGAAGAAAATAGAAAAACTAAAAGGGCTAGTTTAGAAACCGTCCGTGATGGGTGAGCGGTAACGTTCTGGCCTCGCATTCAGGAGGACGAGGATTCGAATCCCCGTGCGGCCATGGTTTTACGTTGTTTCCTCAAAGTGGAGACTGCAGGGATGGTTCCTTCAAAAGTCTATTGCCGAATTCCTTCCCTGTCTTTGCCCCCAATTCTATCCCGCTTCTGACTACCTCAACGTCTACTAGGTGTAAAGTTATGAGAAAAAAGTTTGTTTTGAAAAATTACAAAAGGGCTCTGTTAAAAAAAAAAATGTAGGGGAAATTTACACCTTGAGCGCAGCATCAAAACGTTTGAAGTAGACAGAAACTATACTCTAAATTTTGATGGATTGTTTGTAACAATAATCAGCGTCAACGGCTTTAGAATCTAATAGCAAGAAATCGTTATCGACTGTTTAGAAACTTTACTAACTTAGGGCTCAAGCAATGCAGCACAAAATATAGAAACAAATAAGAGAACTATTGCAGTGGATTGTGTTACTAAAGACAAAAGGATGATTTGAATAAAAAAAAATAAGTTTTCTGCTATATTTCCTTCAAAAGTCAAATAATATGGCATTTTTTGTACGTTTTAATTCTTAGAGGAAAGAATATTGCAAATATTTTCCCTGTATAATAGTCGGAACAGCAAAGAAGCAAAGATGCAATTGTTTGCACACATCCTTATATTAATTAAGTAGCAAAACATGCAATGATTGAAATAAAATCACTTCTGTTCTTAGTTTTAGTATTTTAATCCAATGTTCGATAATTATAAGTTATTATGCCCATATTTTTTAAATAGTCTTGTCATTGAGACGTAAGTGAAATTGTATGATTTCTTTCGAACCTATCGGAATCTCTTGATTTATTCTAACCAGTAATTCAGTTCGTATAGTTTATTTAGCACTGTTTTCATTACTTATTTTCGTTAAGGGCTTTTCTGCTCTGAAGCAAGGAACTTAGTGCTTTAATAAACTGTCTGCAGATAACGAAATCTTTGGAATGATGTTGTAGATATTGTTCTTTCAGTAAAATCTTTGTTTCCAATGCAGACACAGGGAGGCTACCTGTTGACCTAGATAGAGAGAAGCCCGTTAAAACCGGAACATCGCTAATTAGGAGGCTAGTTCTTCTACTTTCAACCTGGACAAAGCGAACAAATTGGCTGACACCTTCTGCTAAAGTAGTGTAACATTTTCCTTGTGTCAGTTGATATTTGATAGAGAAGAATGTCGTTTGAGTCAATGTTTATCATTCACTCGATCCAAACCTTACACAAATTAAAACAAATTTATTTCATTTTCACGACGAATCAATCTGAAGACAATAAATATAAAGTTGACTTACAGTTCTAGCATACTATTTAACCAATGTAACTAGTGGGAATACAGATATTGCCAATAGCAATATTCTGCGAACGTTATGATAGATATTCCTGTAAAAGAAATAATAAAAAATTCTTGGACTATGTGATTATGCAATTCTCTCTCTCTTTTTTTGCTTATGGCTTTACCGGTCGTCGAGGTCATTAGATGCGGGATAGGACTGGTGACAAGAAATGGGGCATCCATAATTTACGTGAGGTGTTGTGAGATCTAGTTCAACCCCCCTCCCCTCTGGTGAGATCTGGTCCGTGAGAGTACCCCCCCCCCCCCTCCCCCGTAGAAATCGCCCTCGCAACTTTTTGAGACCTTTTTTTTTTGGTCTCACCCTTCCAAAGTCGGTTACCCCCCCCCACTTTTCGACGAAATACCCCCCTAAAATCCAATTTTGCGTGTTTTGTAGAGTTTTTTTAGCTCTACCGTCCAACAATAATTTCCAAAACCTCACGTGAGATTTGGTGAGATTTCGCCGGCCCCTCCCCCCCTTTTCACCTCACGTAATTAAGGAAATTTTTGAAGGAAGCATCCTGGAATTCACCTGGAGTGATTTGGAGGAACCATGGAAAATATAAATGTGGATGACCAGACTGTAAATTGAACCCACGTTTTTCCGAATGCGAGGTCAGAGCGTTACCGTTCACCCACCACGCTCTATCTGTAATTCACCGTGCTCTTAACGCAATATGATTTCTTCACAGATACTTATCACCTCCATTCATAACGAATAAAACTGTATACAAACGTATAGGCTACTTCACGTAAATATTTCTTGAAGTCAAACTTACAATTTCGGCGATTAATTGAAATTACCTTCTTTAGAAAGCTCGTGAAGTCTGATCAACTCATGAAATATTGAAGCGCCTCTGATTGATGGAATAAAATACTCCAACCGCTGCGTAAGTCCACCTGTTGATACAGAGCCATCTGTCTCCAGAGGCCTCAAGGCGACAGGCAGTTGTTACCGCTTCAATCTTCCTTTGGCCACAGCTAGCAACAGCTCCTTACTCTCAGGTCATTAGTTCAAACTATAACAGCTGAATTAATCACACAAGTTTTGGTACCCTATGCGACCTTTAATTACATTTTGTGCTCTACTAGTTGAAATTCATATAATCTATAAGAAATTCTAAAACATTTCCATTAAAGGAAAAAAGCATAATACGTAATTTTCCGTGCGAAGTGTTTGCTTTCTCTCAGCTTCTGATTTAAATTAATAATAATAATAAATTCAAGTTATCGTGAAAGTCTAGAGTAATAAATGTTCAGTATATTGCGTGCAGTATGCAACATGTTATATATTTGTTCGTGCACTGTAAACACTATTCGTTAATTTTTATTTAATTTTTCTGGTTACTAATTTGAGAGATAATGAATTTGTTTATGTTCTGTGACTTAGGGTAATGAAACGTTGCTTAGTGAATAAATTTTAAATGTGTTTGATGCATTTCTCGATCATCTCAAATATAATTCTGTTGTTTGTGATAAATACAGCGATACTAGAGATTAATATCACAATAAACACGTTGCTACTTATCTCACGGAACCTTTGACACTTCCATAATAACACCCATATAAAAAATTAATTAAGTGAAACAGAATATTTATGAATAGAAAAAAAATTGTGCTATTTAGAAAAATAAAAATAAAGTATTATTCGAAAGTCTTTGGTAATGTTCCCAAGGGAAACAAATCATTTTTTTTTTTTTTTTTTTTTTTTTTTGTATTTAAATACTTACTACAGCAAAGGTACTCTCTGTTATATGCTCTGTAACAATAAATGCACCAAATCCAGATTTATTTGAAACGTAATTCTAACAGACTTTTCAAAAACTCTTGTTAAGTTAAAACTTGTAGGATGATGAGGACCTCTTAAATCTGAAATGACTCGAGGAAAGTTATTTCTACGGTTTCGCTTTAAGATATACGTAAAATATCGTGTAGACGTAAATCTGACTGAGAATTTGTGTAGGTGACGGTGACAGGTTCCAATGGCCACTTAACGATCCCCGATAACACGCCCTGTGTCTGTTTCTCGGTCTCGGCCATTTGCATTCGTTGCAACCGGTTTCCCAGTCTGAAAATCTCCTCAATGGCGCTAAATTATCTTACATACCTTACCCTGAATGCTTATTTATATAAAAGTTAAACGCCTGAATATAACGGAATAAAGTCTCAAACTCAGTGTGAATCAGGACACTTAGATTTATCCAAAAACATGTACTCTTTGCACAAACGAATGCCACGAGGGAACAGGAAATCAGAGAGTATAAGTTATTAGAAGAAACACACATATACGAGACTTTTTTGAAAAACTAAGGACCAGTTGGCGATATCTTTTTAAATTTTTCATGGATGAAATTTTGCGTATCCCACTATTTATCGGCATCGCCTGATAGTCCTGTAGTAAAGAGAGTAATTGATTGCGAGTGATGGAAATGATTAAGACGGTCAAGAGACGCACTGCGTGGTAAAATTGTTGTTAGATTCTGGACAGAAATTCATCACCAGACCTGTCCAGTGTACGGCTCAAATAGAATGAGTGATGGCATAGCTCGTAAGTGGGCGAGATTACACAGAAAGGTTGAAAGAACGTGGGTAATAAACTACGTTAGTCCATTCGTCTTTAATCAACGACGATCTTGATCTTACGTTGATATCGATATTCGTGGAAACAGACGCTTCACAATTTCGACGTTGTCACTGCATTTTCCACAAGTTTCAAGGTTCATGCTCCACAAAAGGGTTTCAGAAAACTTTCATTAGCGAAATTCTGTTCTCTATTGGCTCCACGGAGCGTGGTGGGTGAGCGGTAACGCTCTGGCCTTGCGTTCGGCAGGATGAGGGTTCGAATACCAGTCCAGATTTGAGTTTTTTATGGTTTCCCCAAATCACTCCAGATGAATGCCGGGAAGGTTTCTTTAAAAAGGGCATGGCCGAATTAATTGCTGTTCCTTGCACCCTGTCATTCTCCGCCTCTAATGACCTCGACGAGACGTAAAGCCATAAGCAAAAAAAAAGAAAAAGTATTGATTCCGAAAATTCTCTTCGAGGAATACAAAACGAATACGTGTTCGCATGCATCAACATTTTACGCCCGACATCAAGAAGAAGATAATCACTTTACAGTGGTTGAGACGTGAGTGTTCCATCTGACTTCACAATGCTAGCACAATAACCTCACGCTATGAAAAATGTTTCAATAACAATGGTGACTATGTTAAAAAGTAGCTAAAGGTTGCGAAATATGATACCGAATAAATTACCCCAAAAACGGTATGTTTTGTTGTTTAAATTTTGTTGCCAGCCGTACCTAACTTAAAAATATGCCTCGTACCTGTACAGTATGAAGTAAAAATAGATCAAAACTGAAAATGGTATAAAAATTCACTCCAAAAGTTTTAATATGATAGTTCATCAATTTTATCGTTAATTGATTCGAATGAAATGGGCTAATTTACTCTCCTGGCACCAACGTTTGCCTTCTGCATAGACTCCTTGAATCTTTACAGGAGAGTGGCACATGATGATTGCGGCAGTGTATTTCATTTGTTCGAATACCTTCGCAAAAAAGCAATAAATGCGACGCTCTCACGAAGCCGCCAACGAGATCTCAAGCTGCAGAGCATCTTTGCATGGCTGACGAAAACCGGAAGCATATTCACTAAACGCACTCCTTGTCTTCCTTGCACCAATTGACGCTAAAGAACGAACGAGAAGCCACACACACCGAGCGTGGTGGTGTAACGGATAGCGTTCTGGCCTCGCATTCGGGAGGACGGCGGTTCGAATCCCCGTCCGGGCATCCAGATTTGGGTTTTCCATGGTTTCCCCAAATCACTCCAGGTGAATGCCGGGATGCTTCCTTCAAAAGGCCATGGCCGAATTCCTTCCCATTCTTTGCCCCCATCCTGTCCCGTCTCTAAAGACCACGTTGTTAAAAAGGGACGTTAAACTGTTACAAAAAAAAAAAAAAAAAAAAAAAAGAGAAGCCACACACACCCCATGCGAGGCGGGGGGGGGGGGGCATCTGCCGTATTACATTTATGTGATTTTTTGTTTTTTGACTGAAAAATTAAGGTCCCACAAGGTACGACATTTTCCGAACATATATGTATGTGTATTTCAACTAGCACCCTACAATGAAACGTCAGTTTCTCTGTAATGATTGTAACAAATTAGTTATCACGATACCAGATCTCAGTATAATTTAATCCTAGTTGCACATTTAATATAAACAAATAAAACTTATTTCCAACTTTTTTAGTTCTTTATGATACTTTGAGTAATCCATTTCGCTTTCCTAATTTTGACAGCGTTCTGTTTGCTTTCTAACCTACAGTCATTATAGGATAAGAAAATAAAGGATAAATGATATTATTCTATGACTGAAAACAGTGAAACAGCCGATTAATAATATTGTGAAATCAAGTCAAATTCTATATTTTGAGAAGTAAAATCAGTAACACTGGCAGGTTGTTTTGAGTTTTTATGCACGTCTGACACAAACTAAAACGATACTATTAAAGTCAGACTAGCGTAACAGAAGAAAAAATCTATAAATACTATGACAGTGTTATTACATTCATTGTTTTCGTAATGATATAATTATATTTCATAGCTGTTTCCGAACAAACTCTATCGAAAATAGGCATCGGAGATACTGGATTAAATGTCAAAATCAAGGGGTTAGTACTAAGTCTATTTGCAGATATACATGCTGAAATAGCTCACTGACCTAGTACTATGTAAATATTATAGTATCATAACAGCAGTTGCCATGTAAGGAAGATGTGAAAAGTGGTTACATTGGATTTAATGCAAAATGTTGTAAACCAATGGTCAATTCACGTATATAAAAGCCATGAACTCAAATATATGATTATATAACTATATCAGTCATTGCTATATTTGGATCAGCTCTACGACGAATATGCACCAAAAAAATAGGAATAATGGATAAAAAAAATATTCAAAGTTGGCTGGAAGTAAAGGTTCATAAGTTAATGGTTAATCCATGTTTTCACATTTGTTATGTAATAACAGATTAACTGATTGAATAATATGGTTATATGTATGTCAATTCGTTAGGGCCATACTGGGACCATGTTAAGCACTTGTTTTGGCTTGCTTTTGCTATGGATGAGTACACTTCAGTGTTATAACAAGGGCTGTTAGCTCTAGAAGGAACCTACAATTTAACGTTGATCTGAACCACGGAAGGGTTCTGGCGTACTTCAGGCTATGCCATGGGTGAAAATCCCCGCCGAAACAGGGATTCGAACCGGGGTAATATCGATCTCTAGTCAGATGCTTTAACCACTGAGCCACCAGGCCTCTCTGAAAGGTACAGTTGGGTTATAATACCGTTGCTAAAACTCCCACACAGTCAGTTCTGTGTGTATAATAAAGGGAATGCAAAAGCTTACGAATTATTGCTTATTGCCTATTTAAATATGCAGTGATATAAGTTTTCCACTAAATTAGTTTGACATCTCAATACCCCGCGTGCGTTACCGTCTCTGCCGCACCGTAAATATATATGTCTACAAACCAGTGTCTGCAGTTGCCTTTGGGTTATGCAGAATACGCACCCGGTGTTTAAGATTTCGAAGCCGGTTCCTATCTCGGGCTTCTCCACTAGGAAACCGTTCATTACGGCCCGCTCTCGGGCTATAATTTCTCAAGCACGCCACAATAATTAATTTGCCTTCATTAATACATCCGATGCTCGCGAGGCATTGCATCGCCCGGGAGGTGCGCGCATACAATATTTCACACCTCTGCGGCGCAGTGGAATAAAACAAGTCTCGCGATATCTGAAGTCCCCATACTGTTCCTGCCTCTCCAACCTGTATTTACGCTTTACTACCCCTGTTTGTCCGTCGAATAAATTACTTACCTGCCCCCCCCCCCCTCCTTTCCAGTCGTGATCGGAGAAATACTTCCTCCCACTCCCACCCGCGCCTTGTCTTTTTCTCGTTCTCTCCTACTACGCTACAAGTAGTCTTCATTTTTTTGTGACTGGCGTGCTTATCCGCCTCCACCTGCTTCTCTCTCCGCGTGTGTGGATGTTTAACAAGAGCAAAACACTGGCCGAGCCGCAGCGCCGGTGTATGGCTCTTCCTTTTTTTTTTTTTTTTTTTTTTTAAGGAACGAAAATTCGCTGAAGGCGATGCGAGGGGGGTACCGAGAGTCCCTCGACGTGCTTGGAATTCTTGCGTTATAATGCGGTGATAGCCACCCGCGCCGGCCAGCGTAACCCCTCATTTGAACGGCACTAATGCGATGGACGCCCCTACCGTAGCAGCTACCCCCATCCCACAGGTTGCGTGCGTACAGTGTTTTCCAGAGTGCGTGCTGCCCGACAAAAGGATTCGAATTACTGCGTGGAACGTGAAGAATCCGGGACGCGGTTCTTGCCTCCCCCTGCCGCGGACGAATTCCCTTCCCGCTGTATTTTTCGGTAATGCGTGCATGTGTGTGTGTTTTGAATACATTATCGCTGAGTGGAAGGGAGGGTTGGCTACGTTTCTAAACGGAATTCCACGCGTTTCGTCTGGGTTGCCGCGTGCCCTCTGGCTGATTTCGGGGGAGCTAATGTCGGCCCGGTAACACGCACTGGGCGCTGATGGGTGCGGAGATACCGGCGAGCGCCCATATCTCGGCAAGCCTGAGTTGAATAACGAGGGTGCGGGTATAAAGGCTACCACCAATGCTGCGGGACAGAGGGCAAACTTCAGGTACCTGCTTGGAGCTTCTTTGTCACTCATGCTCCTTGCACCATCTCAAGATTCAATGTAAAACTGTCAAACAGCGATGTCGATAGATCACGGTTTCAATCCCGATCTAGGATATTGTTTTAACAGGCCTCTCTCTCTCTCTCTATCTATCATATATAATTTCTTTTATTATTTTAAGTGGTACATTTTGTTATATTATTTTCTCTCTTGCAATAAATATTTCCGTTTATATTATCGTTGCTTCCACCACCACCTCCAACGACCTTGCGAGCTCAGCCACATGTTTCTATGTACTTAAAAAGTTTTTTTTTACACGAAATACTGTGTTTTTTCTGTCCACGTTTTATTTTTTGTTGCTGCTGCCCTCTTCCCTTCAACTATGGCGAGTGAGTGCTGGATTTAACTTATCTTTCCTTTCAAGATATATATATATGCAGTCATCTATAGAGAAGTAAGGAATTCGGCCGACAACTTAAAAATGCAACGTTATTTCGGAATAGTCCTGTCGATGGCAGCTTACACTGAATTATAAAAAGAGCAAGGCAATGTGCATAAATAACAAAAAGAATCCGTTTGTTCAGAAGTAGGAAATAAACAGTTCATTTATGAAACGTTTGTTTTTCTGAAGTATTTGGGCGTAACAGTACAAATCATCATGAAGTTGGACCTGCAAATAACTTCAGTTGTAGGTAGAACTAATTCTAAGCTGCGATACGTAGGTGGAATTTTGAAGAACTGTAATTGTCATACAAAAGAGATAGCGTACAAAACCCTCGTCCATCCACATTTGGGCTATTGTTGTGGCATTTGGTATCAGTATCGCGAGAGATTTGGTTGATAGTACAGAGAAGGTACGGAGAAGAGCCGCTCGATTCCTGAATGATTGCCACAGTCCTTACCAAACCGTCATAGAATTAATACATAGGTTGGCCTGGGATTGTAAAGTTGACAGATGACGTAGGTTTCGATTGCATTTATTGGTAAACATGTAAACAACATCTTTCATTTATGAGTGCGACGAAATACATCTTCTGCCATGCTGTTCGGGTGACAATGACAGGAGAGAAAAAATTATAGAAATTAGGTGTAGTTCTTGTGCTTGTATAAATTCTTTCTTCCTTCGCGAATGGAATGTACAGAATTAGTTCCGGTGCAAAGTAGCCTCTGCCTCCTACAATTGTGTTAATTTCAAAGTATAGAGGTGGATTTAGATGTAGAAAACCGAAATCTGGATGTCTGGATCTGGAATTGAACATGCGTCCTCCCGAATTCCAGGTCTTAGATAATCCGCTCTCCCACTCATTCCTGAGGAAAATTCTGATCTATTGAAGTAAGTTAAAACATTTCTGTCGTTCGGATTCCTAATTAAGTGTAACTATCCATTTTCCAGTAGGATTAGTAGTTTGATTAGACAGCTTAGACAGATGTAGGTTTCGCTGCCAATTGAAAGTTTTGATACGTAGGAGGCGCAACTATCCTTCCGTGATTCCCGGCTAGTAATACTAAGAATTATCACCATCATTTCTTGACAGTCATATTGCTCACCAGACAGTATTGTATGGCAGCCTAGCATGGACATCAGGGATACCAGAAAGAAAGAAAATTGGAGCTTGTGCTATAGAAGGATACTTAAAATTAAGTGAACAGATAAAGTACGAAATGAACGTGTTTTAGAAATGGTGGGTGAGGAAACAAGTTTGTGGAAGAATCTATCAGAAAGAAAGACAAGTTGCTGGGTCACATTTTGAGACAGGTGGGATTGATTAACTTGTTAGTGGAAGTAACAGTCGAAGGTAAGAACTGTAGTGGAAAAATAAAGTTAGAATATATGATATGAAGCGGATAACTGAGAACGTGGGTTGAGATGAAGAAGTTAGCGCAAAATAGGGAATGGATGGAGGATTGCATCAAACCAGTCGAGAGTATAATGGTAGCAAAAAAAAAAAAAAAATTCCTAATCCAATTGTAGTTACTTGTTTAACATCAAAACTCTTTGTTCAGATATGGTGACTTTACAAAAGTTGTTAAAGTTCATATTTAGGTTATGTGTTAAAGCATTCGCTTATCAAATTTAACTGCAGCCTGGAGTGATGGTAAACCATGAAAAACCGAAATTTTGATAAGTTGAGCGGGATCCAAACCCGCGTCATCCTGAATGTCATTTACTAGTTGCCAACCAGATTTATTCCCACTATCATCATCACGATCTGCCATGCAACTTTCCATTTTTCCAACCTTATTAATTCGGCACGTATACATATTTCTTAATTTTTACATTATTTTTGAGTGTGTTGGAAGCAGAAATATTCTGTCTACCTTCCATACTACGCAACAACTATGTAAAATGTAAGAAATTTACTCTCATAGACATCAGTTAATATTTTAAACTAAGTCTTAGATAATTTTTAAACATGTGAATTTACAGTACATTTCATCCATGATGATACCTGAATAAAGAGACGAAACATTGACGCAGCAAAATAATAATAATAAGGCTACATTGCTGAATATTTTTTTTAAAACTGAAAGAACATATAATTACTTTCAGCTGATTCTTTGACTCAGGTCGAAGGCTTCAGCAACGAGTGCGACGGTTGATATACGCTGTCTCACTATGGTCTTGAAATTTGAATAAGCCCTACAGTTACCGGTTTGTTAGCCTAATAACGGTACATGCAGATACAAATTAATTCATTACAACATGTTGTACCGCCCATTAGAATGTACTCCTGATTATTCTGCACAGTCCTTTCAAGGAATAGGTGAAGGTGCGAGTTTTACATAATGTCAAGGACTTTAACAACTTTGATTTCCTCATGAGCTGCAATTAAAGGCAACACATACCAAACTACAGAGTCTTGTCGTCGACTCTTTGTCACTACACTGAAATACTCCTAAAATTAGTCGAAAACTCTCTACTGCAGCACTACTCATCAGCCAATAGGACGCTCACTAATTCATTTTAACTGGTGTCTCGAAACTCATGGAAATTTTTTTTGAAGTAACAGACTAGTTTTCACTTCAGAATTATCACATTTGAGTAGCTGAGTGCAGACATTACCTTTTAGTGAGGTTTGGTGACCGTAGGTACCAACTCACTTTTCAGTGCTGTGAACATCTTAGTGCCCCATGTACTTCGTTCTCTTGTATATGCTCTCAGAATCATGGAATTTGCTTTCTGTCAAAAGTTTGACCCCCCTTCTGGACTCCTTATCTTCATGAAAGATTCGAACCATTGTTAAAAAATAAAATCGATTTTCTCAGCAGTCACATTAATGTTTCCAAATACTTCCTGGGATATTATGCTGCATCGATTCCCCCCAACGTTTCAATCAAAATCTAATGTCATCCTCAGGCATACAGCCTCCTACTGAGTATGATGGTTGTCTTGAAGATTCTCAAAGATGATCCTAGACTTGGTTGTAACGTTGGTGGAAATTGAGAAAAAGGCACACTGATACCACGTGAAGATCTATATCTTTCATCATCGCGAAAAGAATAAGGCTCAGGAAAATTAACTTCTGTTTTACACTCACAGACAAAAGTCATTTTCCAGTACCAAAAATGTTAATAAATTATTAATGAAATTTCTAATTTAGCCTAAAGCAAAATATGCGTAAGCTAATTGAAACTAGTGTATGTATTGTTTCATGAAAATTGTATTAAAATAAAATAAAATAAAAATAAATAAATTTAAAAAAAAAAACAGTAAATGGGTAAATGAACGAAAGTTGATACAGCAGCTAACTAGAGTGTTCCGCTTAAAATATCATGGATGCATGAAATTGGATTTGTGTTTAACCTGCAGCAGTCTGGTGGCTGAGTGGTTAAGGCGTCTGACTGGAGGTCTGAAGGTCCCCGCTTCGATTCCCAGTCTCGGAAGGGATTTTCAAATGCCTTTGTCCGACCTTCACCACGGGCTCAGCTTGCTGTGTAATGTGAAGTATGCCAGAACGGTGCTTGGTTCAGATTCCACACTAAGCTGTAGATCTACTATATCTGGTAGCATTACCGGGTTAAAATAGTTAGCCACGACGAATCGAGAATTCATTTGTTTAGCGGCCGAACTATCCTTTGGGATCTCCCAGCTAACAATTCAACACGATTACCTGAAAATGTGTTTTATATAATCATGATTCCTAAACGAACTTAAACGTATTAATTTAGCATCTTTCCTTTCAGTACTGTTAGGATAAATCCACCTGCATCAACTTTTTACGGCTATGAAAACCGTAGAATGAACATAATCACATTTTTCAGGGGAAACTCTCTCTTTCTGTTAGATACTTGTTAATTGAAGAACAATGCGTCTGTCCGAACATTTAGATTTTTGCTTTCACTAAGCATATTGTTTCCTACTTCAAGCAGTATCGATAAAAAGAATTGAATCACATCAAAAAACTAAAACAAACGCAAAAAACAAAAAAATAATAATTGAAAGACTTGATACTAAAACACAAAAAAATACGTATTCTATAAACTAATATCAAAAATAAAGTTCTCTTGTAAGGTATGGTAACCCAAGTTCGATTTGACTTAAATGCAGCTCAAAATAAAACTTTATCCGACAGTAAAGTATTGTGAAAGTTTGATAATAAAATTCGTGTAGTTTACTACAAGCGGGAGGAGCAAAGTTGTGATTAAGATGCGACTCTCCATAGTATTCAAAATAACGAAAAGGATGCTTTGAGATGGCTTCGGCGTATTTCTTTATCATATCTTGGTTCTAATAGATCCCCTTTCGACGAACTAAAAGATCTGAAAGAAATAATCTGTAAATAAAGAACTGCAGCATCATGAATGTTGTAAATGAATTATGTATTAATATCAGAACTGTCGTTTATAATCCTTTTTGTTTTAAATAGAGTTATTATACAATATCAGTATAATCGTTACTGTTAAACCAGAATATTAAACACAGCTATAAATGGAAAATTGAGAATTAGTTTAAAAATTAAGAGGAAAATGCAAATAATATCTTTTCTCCTATAATTAGATACTTATTAAGGGAATTAGGCTATAACGCTTTTTAAAACTGTCGGTAACATTGTATTTTCCATTTTCTCTTTGAGGTAGTATTAACACAGCAATAGAGTTAAATAAAAATGCACGAATATGTGATATCAACACTGGTGATCATTTCTACAAAGAGCAGTATTGTTGATGGAATTATTTTTAGCACAAAGGCACATGGACGTAATGCCAAGAATAATCAAAACCATTTCACAGGACCTCAAAAAGAATAAGTAATATTTTAAAAAGGGAATTTTAAAGTTTTTCGCCCTTAATGTTATAGGTTTATTCGTTTTAGCATTTCCGACGTTTCGTCCCAAGTCTATGATCTTAATCGGCGATTCCACCTCTTGATGACGAGCTTAGACTTGTATTACATAAAAAAGCTAATCATTCTCCGAACGCGTTGCAGAAATTTCTGTTCTTTTGTATAAAAGTAAATTCGAATGATATTACGACTTGATGATAGAGTTTTGATGTGGCACGCATTTAACCTCTGCCATGATTGTACTTAGTGTTTAACATAAAACATTCTAACTGGCATGCAGGAAAACGCGGGTGCAAATCTTCGTCTGGGCGGTTCCTTCAAAAGGGCTTGGTTGAATTCTTTATCGTTTCTTGTTCCCAACCTGTTCCTACGTCTAATCACTACAGGCAAATGCCGGGATGCTTCCTTTCAAAACGGTTATGGCCAAATTCCTTCCCGTTCCTTGTCCCCAGTCTCATCCCGCCTCTAATGACCTCGATGTCGACGAGGCGTAAAGCAATAAGTAAACCAAAGCGTAAAGCCCGGGACAAAAAACAATAGATACTAGCCGCGCCCGGAATCGAACAGAGAACTCTACTTTTGAAGGCCAGCTCCTTACCTGCTAAGCTAAAAGTCAGGTAATAGGAGAATAAAATAGATACAGTGGTTTACCCTAAGTCTTTCCAGCAATTTGTGGAACCATATACCACAGTGCTAACGGGTGGTTAAAAATCTGTATCTCCACTGTACGGGTATCGAAACCCTGACTCTGAGCTTATGGTTCTTGGCTTCCGACTCTACTTGCCCTACGACTCCAGGCACCTCCAGACTGGATGCGTATATAACCGGCGCGCAGGCTTCCTTTTGTTCGTGGTCTCCCGAAAGTCCCCCGGCGTTTCCTCTGATCGAGGAGACGTACTCGGCGTAGCGGGTGGGGCTGGGAGCACCCGGATTGGTCCGCGCCCGTTTTGCACCGTAATTACAGGTTAGGCGGCTCGGCGTACAGAGCCCGTGGACGGAACAAAAAGGAAGGAGGTCGGGTAATATGGGTGGGAGGCTCACGACTCGCAGTGATACAATGCGACTCGGATTCATTACGGTAGGAAGGCCCGCAGCAACTCGGGACCACAAACTGCATTTCATTACCAAAGATTGGCCGCCTAGCGCCCATCGAGACGCCCACAGAATGCTCAAACGATACTACCACTGTTGGGCAATTTGCCTTTGAATACAACTTCTGTGGCTGCCTGCCTCGGCAGGTGTTCCCTTTACCACGCAGCAGACGAAAATCTGAAAGAACCAATTATTCACAACACAGACTCGAAATTTGATTTCATAGTTACATTTCTTTGTGGTTGCTACCGTAATAATTGACTTACTTCATATTGCCCTTGGCATTTTCATTGTTTTTAACGATGAAAATTGTTCTGTTTATATTCCACCGTCAAAGGCTATAACCGAGACTTTTTTGTTGAGCCGTCAACGTTATAACCTGGCGTATTGAAGGACTTGGTTTTGATTCCCGGTGTGGCCGTCCATATTGAGGTTTTCGAATGGATTACCGAAATCCTTCTAGGCTATTTCATAGACCGGCCCTAATGAATTATGTAGACAACCAATTGTTTGAAATGTTACATGTCGTAAGTCGAGATTTAGAATTCTTCTGTGCTACCACTGCCTGGAAAGGTTTTAATTTCACATATCGGAAATGTGTCATGTTCTTTTGTTGACGTAGAATTTTTTTCCTCTTAAATTTAATTATTACATGTAACACATTGTTTCGTGCTTCTCCGTAGTAGCGGTGTCATTCGTCGTAATTCATGGCTTCTTACTCCATCTTCATTTAATTTTGCTAGCTACGTACCTTTGATCGCTGGCATATTTAAGATTAGAGAAATAAGGTGCCGCACTGATTCTTATATGAATTCTTTTTTTCCCTTGTACCATTCGGAGTTGGAATACTCAACGAAGTGATTAGCTTTGGTGCTGAGCACCCTCTGCCACCCACAATTTTGTGAATTGCAGAGTACATATGTAGCTGTAGATACCTATATACGCAGTATAAGCGACTTCTTTTCTGTTGTTAAAAGGATAAGATGGAATAGCAAAGCCAGCATAGTTGCCACAGGTCGAATTCAAACCAGCAAACCTCCAAGTGTATGGTTTTGGGTATCAGACAAAATTTATACGGGGTGCTTTAGCATAACAGGAATGTTGTTGGATGAGCTATTTCCAGGTCTGTGATTCGCATAACATAATTATCAATTTTTCCTGTTTCCATGGTTTCGAGTAATGCTGCGATGGTTGTTTTTTACGAGTTGTTATTATTATTTAGTTGTTGAATTATGTAGACAACTCTTACTACGTATTTGAAAATAATCTACACTGTAATTTCGTAGGCTCACCCTCGCTTACCTCAGTAGCTATTGGCTGGAGCTGACGTAAAACGCTAAAACTTCGGTTACAAATCAACAGATACCCGAGATGTTACTTCATGAGCGCTATTTAATAGTTAAGCAACTGAAAAAAAAAAATTGAAATAATACTTTGATTAAGATTGCTTTTTGTACCATTTCATTGTAAATGAAACATATCAATTCAGTTAAAAGCATATTGTATAACTTTAATACTTAAAAAATGTTGAATAAAATTGTGCTTCAGTAAATTAAAACCAACTCAGATAATCACTCATACACATTAGGAAAAAACAGAACTGACACAATCACATAAACAGTGAACACAGATAGAACGGCACAGGTAATGGAACAACTGTATAAATAAACAAAACAACACAGAACACACTGAAAATTAAGTTCGAAAGGAGCATGTTTTGGTAATAATTTGTGAAATTTGTGGAATAATCTCAGAGAAAGAGAATGCACAATGGTCGACGCCATTTTAAGACGCATTGGACTATTTAATTTCTTAATTCATTGAGTAATTAGGATGACTGAAGGGAAAAACCGTGCGGGGTAAGAAAGTTTAGAATATAGGAATCAGATAATTGAGGATGTAAGCTGTAATCTATGTGTACAGTTTATTGGATGTGATAGGAATACATGGATGATTGAATGGAAAGCATAATTTAGCTATTTAGTTAAATAGTAATCTATTATCTAACAATGTCAGTGATGTGTGTGATTAATGCTTGAATATGATAGTTTTGTACAAAATCATCTTGTTTATTTTATTAACGAAAACAAAATGAAATGCATATATATACGTAAGAAGCACATTGGTAACTTACCTGAACGTCATGACGAAGGTGTATTACAATCTTTCTTGACTATCTCTTCGAGGTTTACAAGTCATTTTAACTCAGTTATCCTAGCCAAATGTTGGGCTACATTTAACGTCGATTGTTACTAATATCTTAATATTGCTTATATATAAGTGGACATTCAAGCTTTTAATTCTCATATAAATTCAAGATTTTCAGTTCTCTTTTTAAATGTTAAAACACAGCAAAATGACATTCGAGCACCGGTTTTCCTCAATCTGATATAACGAAAACCTTGAAGAAGGAGAATACATAACGTCAATAAACACTGCAATGACCTTATCTAACGCGTCTTTGAAGAACGTTTATTTGCTTTTCATTCATCCTAGTGAATCATTCATTCTCTTGCAGGAATAATAAACGTGAATTAGGGTGATTTTTTTTTTTTTTTTAACTACTTTCTCAAGTAATGAAAACGAACCTGCAGTATGTATTCGGCGTACTCCATAAATAGCCTAGCCTCAAACTTCGACGCAATCGTTACGACTAAATGCTTATCATTAACTTCCATAAATTTCGAGCTCTCCCCTGTAATTGGACCTTACTGATTAGTCTTAAGTTTTTAGCTCGAAATACCGCGGAAGGTTATTAACTAGATTGTGCGCGTTTCTGCGCAGCGTGGTTGGAGATAAGACAAACTTGTTGGAGACCACTTGGACCGGTCTAAAGCTTCTCTTCCTCCGGGCTGTACAGCCTTCGATGTAAATTTCAGAGTAGCTAAACATATCGATACAGATCCAGTTGATTCACAGTCACCGGAAACTTATGCAACCGACAGCTCGGGTTTCCACGTTGGGATATTCGGAAATGAAGCCTGGAGGGTAAGCTGGCTACTTGTTGTTTATTCAGCTTTAAACTTAGTTTTCGTATACTTGGGCAATGTGAATAATTCAGAATGACTAATGTTATATGGAAATTCGACATCGGATTATCTGGCACATGCCCTGATGGCGGAAGTAATTATCATCATTCGGGATTTGGTCAGCACGGTAGAAGAGATGTTAGTACACGATTTCTGATCATCAGATTGTGGTTAAATCCTAAATAATTCCGAAGTGCTTATGGATTGAGGACATTCTTGTTTGATTTGTTCATTATAGCGTCTCTTTATGCCTCTTGAAAAGAATGCACTTTCTTTCATCTTCATACGCACAACGCAGTACAAATAAGGGGGCTCCATTAATTACGTGAGGAGTTTTTTTCGTAAATCTAAAGCCCTTCCCCCCCTCTCCCCTCTGAAGACTTGGTGAGATCTGGTAGGACCCTTAAAGTGAGATTGCCCTCGTAATTTTCAAGACTTTTTTTCTTAGTTCTACTGTTCTTTGAAGAACGGATCTGAAGTAAAAGTTGGCGTGAGATTTACCTCGACACGGTCAGCTGTACACCTGAAACAATGGAAATGGTTGACACAGAGTTAAAGGAAGTGTCCTACGTATTTCTGTATTTATTTTAAAAATTGAATACCTTCCAACGATTATCATGGCTATGCAAGGAAGAAACCATTCAAAAAAATAACACTTCTACGTCCTCTTAAACATGAAAATATTGTCGTACACAACAGAAAAAGTTATATTTAATTTATAAATACGTAAAAAATAGACTAACGATATAATTAATTAATCAGGGGAGTCATATTGATGAAAAAACAGTATGTATTAAGGCACCACTTTAAAAGTGAAACGCGTTTACATAAACGTGTTTTTGAAGAGATTAGAGCAAAGATATTTTTATGGCGGTTAAACTTTATTCATTTTCTATTTGTTCATATTCTAAAAATGAAACACTCTTTATGTGGTAACTGAAATAAAACCATGACACTAGTAATTCTAATTTCTCGACGAATTACTGAATAATCCATTGTCGTCGTTTCTCTAGATCGCTTAATTTAAACAGATGATAGGCGCCGATACCTGTAGTTTAAGACGTTCTTCACGTAGTCACAGATAACCCACGACTGGGACGACGAGAGAAATCCTATTTAGACAATTGTTTATTTCGCTCACGTATGAAATTACTCCACAACTTTGCCCAACAGAATTATTTATTGAAAAACAACAATGCACATTCGTACTATTGCAGGACTATATTTTTTTTTGCAGTATATATGTATATTGGTGAAGTTATGTAGAATCTCTGGACGCTTAGTGAGGAATTTCCGTTATGATTGTTGAACAAAATTACTCCCCATCTAACATGTCAAAAGAAGTTGCAGCCAAAATAAAGTTAATTCTGGTAAGTGCAATTTCGTACACAGGCTGTGCATTAAATTAAGTTCACTCCTTTTTTGTAAAAATAAATAAATAAATAAAATACAAAATAATTTTTAAATATAGTTACTATATTATATTTTGTGAAATTGTCTTTCAAATGGCAGGTATCAATCAGAAGAAATTCTGCTCCAAACAATTACTATATTACGGGTTTTAGAAAAATGTAAATTTCAAAAATGTGTTCTCAGGAGATATTTATTAGTCTACCATGTTAATGAAATTCTCCACTGAATGATACATATGATAGTTTGTTGAAAAAACTTATTTGTTATTAAAGTATCAAATTTGTTAAAATCAGCCATTTAGCTATTTTGTAAAAACCATAAACACCAGACAGGTCGCAACAGTTTTTCTCTAACCTTCGGTAGACTACGTATCACTGTAAATTTATAAAATATTTTTTGATCATTCTATTTGGAAATAAGGGGGAAGAAAGTTATTTTTTAAACGGCTTTTCTTCAAAAGCTTCCAATAATCGTGGCGTAGAAAGGAGCATCCAAACATTTTGAGTCGGCGGGTTGTCAGTTTTCTTTTGATATGCGTCAAGATAATTTAAAGAAAACTTTTACTTCGGCCCCACTATATAACTCCTACAATTATTAAATCCGTCCTGATTTTTACGAATTCTATGTTATAACCATTTTAATTTTAGTAAAAACTAAAGTAGTGTGCAATTACTAATTTTAAAGTTGAACAGACAGGCGTAAGAACAAATTAGTGAACCAATAAGGGTTTTATTTCTCACTTAGAAGGTACGGAACCCTAAAAATGCTTTGAAATTAAATAACAGATTGAAATAACGCTGCAAACTATGCATATACCAATAAGTTCTAACCTAATTGGTGCATCTGATGAACAAATAATGTTCATTAACAGTTCACCACAAAGAGGAAAGACTCGTCTGTGATTAAAGATCTTATTTTTAGTCGGCAGACTTGGCGCGTAAGCAGGCATTCCTGGATATTAGTATATTGACTGAAAGATGAATGATCTTCTTGGGGATTCTACGATAACCCTAGCGCCCCAATTTGATGATGGATTCTTATGTAACAAGACGGGACACAACTAAAGAGGAGAGTAAATTTTTTTGATATCTCACTTAGTTCTCGAGATATTCTATCTAAAAATTGAGATGGTTAGTTTTAAGTGCGGCTTGGACCTGGAAGAAAATAAAGGTGAACAAAGGCACAAGAATTTTCTAGTGGATGTGGTTATGTCGAACAAGAACTTTGCCATACTATGGTAGTTTTTGTCAGTCTCGAGAATTATGCGAAGTATGAAAAAATTTTAGTCTTCACTTTCATCGTGTTCCATAAGAATCAGTTGTCAAATTGCATCACCACGATTATGATAGAGCTGCCAACTTCTTCGAAATACCTGTCAAACAAAGAGATTAGACAACACCTAATATTTAGGCAGTCTTTACTGAAATTCTTTGGCTGTACACACTGAGGACATAATCACACAATTCGAATAGGTACCGGAACACCTAAAATTGTGGTTCAGTGGCGAAAATAACTGGATTGTTACGATAAATATAGGTATTGTATCTTCCTTTCTTTTGTCTTGTCACGTCAATTTCACCATACCAGATCCCGGAGAAAGTTAGTTTGTATAAAAGAACCCCCAATTTTGAACCGAATCGAGTATGCAAATTCTATATTTAATACGACCCGGACACTTATCCAGACGAAAGCTCTAATCACACTATCGTGATCTACATCTGAGAGCGACTCGTGTGTGTTTTGCATGATGATTCCGCCTATCGGCCCGTTTGGGACGATCCGAGACAAAGGCCGAATTAATATGCGTTGCGCAACCGCTATCGTCTCTAACTGATTAATTTTCGTATCAAACGGGTCGGCTGACATGCGGAATGATATAATAGGCTTGCCTGCCTGTGTCAAACGTTGAGCTGTCGCCCGCGGGATTCCCAGTCGGTCCCACGGATCGCAGACACGGAAGGCGGGCGGAATTCTTGGGAGCGGGACGGAGTGTCGTGCTACTGTCGAAGGACTTCCAAACTCTAATTGAGCTCGGCCACACAAAGAACAACACACCTGGACACGTATCTCCTCCTACAGGATACTCCGCCGACCTAGATACTCGAACAATTACTCCTAAACTAGTGCACCGAAAGGGATTAGAAAATTAATGCCACCAGACGCAGTGATAGACTAATCTAAGGTGCTTTTTTTTTCCTCAATAGACGATAGCCAATCTTCACTTAGATCACAAAATTTCATTAGTGCCACTTATTTCTTTTATGTGCAACTCTGTGGCTTCGCATTTGGGAGAACGCCAGTTCGAATCCCAGTCCGGTCATCCGCATTTGGGTTTTCCATGGTTTCCTCAGATCACTCCAGGCGAATGCCGGGATGCTTCCTTCAAAAGGTCATGGCCTAATTCCTTCAAGTTTCTTGTCCCCAGTCCGATCCCGCCTCTAACGACCTCGGCAAGGTGTAAAGCCCTAAGTAAAAAGCAAAAAATCTTTGTCTTTTGTCCTTTCGCGTCTGTATTGACCTAGGCGTCAACGAGGCGTAAAGCCATAGGAAAAAAAATCTAATTACACTGACTAAAACTTGTTCCAATGAAATTCTATGACAACTGTAATCCCAACAGTATTACATGAAAATGAAACATGGGTCTTTATAAAGAACGGTAGAAGCTGCATACAAGCCCAGAAATGAGATTCTTTTTCTGTTTACTGCTTTCAGCCTTGTCAACGTCGGGAAAGAAATGGAGGCTAAGAACAGGGAGGTCTTCAACCATGGCCTTTTGAAGTAACCATCTCGGCATTCGCAATATGCGAAATCAAGACAAACCGAAATCTTGATAGCCGGAAGAGGATTTGAACCCATGTTCTCCAGTATGCCAGGCCTGAGCCCATCAGTCTCGGTAATAGAGAGAAATAATGTTCCCGAGAATTGTTATACGGTATTGTGATCAGGCTGCAATGTAGGAAAAAGGCGTAATTTCAAGTTTTACATTGAGGAAAGCTTGGAAAATTTTGAAAGGTTATAAGTTCTCTGTTATTTACTAATATTGATATGAAAGGTACATAATATATCCTATACTTATATGGCGCTTTGTAGAAACTAAAATGATTGGACTGGGATTATAAAGAAATTAATGTAACATATTTCTCGGGTTTTTTATTTTTCTTGAATAATATAAAATCAAATGAATGTATTACTTGAACTGTAATTATTTTTAACATATCACGACATATGAATATTGCGAGTAATTAAGACCATGAGAATAGATTTTTATCAAACAGTGTCGCTTGAGGGCTGGTTAAAAGATGCGGCTACGTTTTACCTTATCGTATAAATTCTCAGCTGGGCGCGAATCAGGTGGCTGTAGACGTCCGCATGCACGACGCCAAAGTAGTTCTGCTCCTGTGAGGGTGGCACCCCATTGTGTGTTGCGGAATTTCGTGTCTCCGGGCAGGATGCCACTGTACTGCTGGAATGAAAGCGTCTCGTCTGGTTGTGTGCTAGATGCTTCTCCTTACACGTAATCCTCATGAATTTCCTACGTGGTGCTTGGCTGGGTTTTGTATGGCGTTCTTTGGTTCGAAGGTGTCCTATCCAACGTTCGCACGGGAAAATTAATTCACCAATCGGCACATACGTAACAGAGATAAATAATTGTTATTGCACTCAGGAACACCTGCTCGTTTCGGCAGTGTTGCTTAGCGTCCGTAAATAACTGCCTAAAAATGCGTTTTTTAATCATATAGACATCAAAAGCTACCGCAATGAATTAACCCACCTGAATGGCAATCTGCCCCCTGACACTCCATACCAGGTTCTTATCATAGTAAAAGCGTCCTCCTTATTTTGGAAATACGTTTATTGTATAAGATTATTTACCGACCTTGCCACACATCCCAATCGCCCGGGCATGGAAATGCGGGCATACGATATTGAAGTAATGTTTTAAGGGAGGCTCTAGGTACGTCCGAAACGAGGTCATTAGAATTTAATCTTCGGCGAAAATTCCGGGCTTCGTCCATGGTCCATCTCATAGTCAGTAACTGCCGACTAAAATAAGAGGATACCGAAGATATCTTCTTTCATGGAACATACCTCAGTATCCAGAGAGGGAGACGCATACTTTTATCAAGCCTGTAAGAGGTATCTTTCGGGGTTGACATTTCGTAGGACCTCAGTTGTTTCCTAGTTTCCTCGCCAAAAATTTGGTTTCAAAAGGTTTACCGAAATTATTTCACACTAGTACCAGGATGGTTACATCACGAAGGCGATGACCGGTTTCCATCGTATTCTTCTGACGTGAATACTCGCGACCGAGCAGGGCGGTGTAACGGTTAGCGTTCTCGCCTCACATTCGGGAGGACGGCGGTTCGAATCCCCGTCCGGGCATCCAGATTTAGGTTTTCCATGGTTTCTCCAAATCACTCCAGGCAAATGCCGGGATGCTTCCTTCAAAAAGGCCATTGCCGAATTCCTTCCCATTCCTTGCCCCTATCCTTGCCCCCATCCTTGCCCCCCATCCTTTCCCGTCTCTAAAGACCTCGATGCTAAAAAGAGACGTAAAGCAGTTACAAAAAAAAAAAAAAAAAAAAAAAAAAAAAAAAAAAAATTGAATACTCGCTGCGCGTGATGTAGGGATACTGTCGGGGAAAGTTGTGTAACGAAATAGGGCTCCTAGAAAAAATTGCTACAACTTGAGAACGACTTAACTGAAAAGGGCTATTGGTTTACCGCTATTTAGGGGGCAAGGTTTGATTAAACTTATACCAAAACTTCCTCAATCTCTCGCATTTCTAGTAATGTCAAATGCAGCTCTTAGTACGCGAAGCGCAGTATTAGTTTGGGCCTTGTACACCTCAGTGACGGTCGTTTTAGTAGCTTATCTTACTATTTAATTTCTCGCTCGCCTCAATAGCTATTGGCTGGAGAACGGTGTCACGTGTTAGCCTTCGCTCTCAAAGTAACAGCGACAAGAGATATCACTAGAAGAAATTCGAGGTTATATCCACAATTTAGTAGCTAAGCAACTGCCACTAAATTAATTGCTATAATACATTCATTAAGTTTGCTATTCGTAGCATTTCATAGTTAAAAAATATCGATAAACTTTACGACTGAAAAATCGGCTAATTGCTTTTCAGTAAGATGCTTCTAATGAAAGCAATGTAAAACTATTTTAAAAAACTTAAATTATCCATGGTCTCTGTTGTAACCACTAATACCAATTGTCATTCCGGCCTAGGCTAAACTTCAATTTAATTAAAACTTTCGGTAATGTTGTTGTTTTACCAATGTTTATACACTACGATTTGTTTTCTGTTTATGTATTTTAGTGACCACTTTCGTTAATGTTCTTTGTTCATGTTCGCTGTACCTGAGTTATTAGGTTCCTTAAAGTAGATATCAGGTTAAATATTTTACCGAATCGAGTATTCTGGCAATTCATTTCTTCGGAAAAGCTTAATTATCTGGAATCTGTATTACGTTTTCTGGCCGTTACAGACACTATGGACTAAAATTATATTTTGAATATTTGCCCAACCTCAATGAAAAAACAACGTGATGCTTTCGAAACAAAAGGGAATTCTTCAACTTTTGTATTTCAGTGAGTTTGAAACAATTATATGATAGAGCATCGTACCCGTCCGTGTTTAATACCTACGCCAATTAATACTTCTGAGTTCTTCAAAGTCAAGAGATTTTACACATCCTAAGAGTGAAACACAGTCAAATTCGTATTTGGTCAGATCAGGTCAATATGTTATAATGTTTGATCATAAAAACTGGAAATGTTCTAGACCCATGACGATACACAAAAAACGGTCACAGGCTTACACTAGTAAATATTAATAATTGTGAAATAGACTGTTAGCTACAATTTGATACATAACTGAGTACTATGTAACCTATTCGTACAAGTTTGGCCAACTTATATATGAAAATGTAGATGATAAGAAGAGAGAAGTTGTAAAATAATGTGTAAATAAGTCGAAAAGTAGACCAAAATCACTATCAAGTGTGTTTGCTTTGCATATCAAGATAGAAATTGGCCAAAGAAAATTTACTAGGAGGAAGTTTACCTGTGAGTGAAAAACAAAATTGGGTAACTGCCAACAACGTTGAGTGTAAACTGAACAATGACAGGGAAAACGCAAGAAAATATAGTATCCATGGTTGCGAACGAGACCAACGAATATAACAGTTACAAACACTACGGGGTTTGCAACAATTCAGCGAAACCGGCCTTAGGTCGCTCAGTGTCTCTCTCTCTCTCCTCCCCCCTCCCCGCCCTATTTCCTTTTAAAGGAACCACCTTAGTATTCGGCTGGATTGGGAAACCAAGGATAACCGAAATCTGGATGGCCGGACGAGAATTTGTATCCACGTTATCCTGAGATCCGAACATTACCGTTCACCCACCAGTCTCTGTTTCATCCCTTGTAATTAGTCCGTTTGTATACAATCATCAAAATTTAATAAAGGATTAAGTATGTGTTTCCTCATCAGTACTTTATCAAGAAAGTATTTCGTCTCCTAATGAAATCCACCAATCACACAATTGTGTGTCACGATACCCAACGTCACCAAGTTGTATATTTGTTCTTACAAATATGTAAGGTGATTCGTGAGCATACAACATTTTTTGTTCTCAAGGAAAGTGCTGTAACGTGGAAATTTAGAATTTCGTTTCGGTTCTTCCTCTTTTATTTGAGGCAGCCAAGTTCACGGTGCAAAATTACGATAGTACCAATCGAATTTTGAAGGCAGTAGGAAAAATTGGAACTATGGTGGAATTTTCACCTCACATTATTCAAGTAAATGTTAAAATCAAATTCATCTCGTCTAGCCTGTTGGATGAGTGGTAATGCTCTGGCCTCGCATTAACGAGGCTTTGAATTACGGTTCCGACAGACAGATTTCGTTCTCCATGGTTTCCCGAAGTAACTTAGGCGAATCCCGGGATGGTTCCTTCCAATGGTCTTGGCCGAATTCCTTTCAGTTCCTTGCCCCCAGTCCTTTTCTGCCTCTAATGATCTCGACGTCAACACGGAGTAAAGTAAAAAAATCATTCTGTTATACTTCACTTGTAGTCTTAGAAAGTCCAATTTTTTAGTTACTGAGACTATTAGAAATACTATGCTAGCAATGCTGTTAAAAGAGGCATATTGATGTAAAACCCTGCACCCATCATTTACATATTATTTATCAAAGGCCTTTCCACAATTACATCGACCTAAAACGGCTGTCTGGAGTAATGCCTACATGTTGTGAAATTGGTGTTGAGGTCTTTGTGTTAAATTGCTATTAAGATACACTATTCGTTGTACATCTTTTGAGATGTCCACCTACTAATGCAATCACTCCACACACTTCGTGCACATGGCCGCTTGTAAACATGGCATTTATGATCTGGATGTTGTGGACCTTTTTCCTCAATTTCTGAAAATATTGGTAAATAAGTGACGCCAAAGCAATTGAATGTTTGAGTTTTTATTGGACTCCCGAACGAGTTTCACTTCTTTTGCAGAAGCATCTTCAGCGGGTACTCATTTTTCGGTCTATTCCATTTGCTTATGCTCAACTCTCAGCATCAGTGATTCATTTTCCATATGGTTTTTAAATTGGTGATTATCATAATGAAGATGCTTCTGCAAAAGAAGTGAAACGCGTTCGGGAGTCCAATAAATACTCAAACATTCAATTGCTTTGGGGTCATTTATTTACTAATGGCATTTATCTATTATGTTCAGTACTGAACCGGAAATCGACAACCACATCAATCAAAAACCGAAGGGCTCGGGGACAAAGGGATTACAGTATACTCATTGTGTAAAAAGTACCTACTTTAAATAAACTAACAGCGTTTTGAAAATTCAAGCTTAAATCACCGTTTTGTCTATATAGACAAACTTTTTTTCCGCTAGAAACAAAAAACCGAAGTTGCCGGTGGTTAAAAAACTTTTTTTATGTAACAAAAAACTTGATATTATATTTACTTATATTACATTACTCATTCCCGAGATTTGTTTATGTTTGATCTGTGTTTATTTATTAAGCCAAGTATTTGTTTTGGGACTGTGTCTGTTTTCACATTTGCCTTGTTTATTATTTTATTTATATTTCAAATGTTTGTTTAACTGTGGTATTTAATTACTCACTCCTGCTGCGCGCTCGGCCACGAAGGTCGTAGCTGGAGGGCTGTAATTAGATCGCCCGACGCCAAATGACCAACCACCAATCGACGTCACCACAGACTGTGCCCTGCGCAACACAGCTCACAACCCAATTATCACTCAAGGGAACATGCCACCGCTAGAAAAGCTGTTTCCATCTCCCGCGCACAGACGGAACACGTTAACTGTCAGTCATCATTTGGACTAATTAGTATTACTATTGTATTTACGTACAGGTTTACCATAAATGAGTAAAGCGATTTCACAAATTTGTTGTGCTTATGTTATTTGACATAATGTCACAAAACGTTACAGTCGCTTTAATTTTTTTTTTTTTTTTTTTTTTTTTTGAGATATTAAAAGTGTTCTATGTGTAATCCACTAGTGTGGGGCTCAGTTTCACTGTTTGGAAGCTTATAGTTCTGCTTAAAATCACCAGTCTATTCACTCTTCGTTACCAGGGATGTTACAGAGGGAGCGGGAAAAAAATAATAATTTGAACAGATAGCCGCCAAAGATTCTTAGTAGGTCAGTGCGGGCGAAGCAGCGGGACACGGGCTGAAATCCCCGTCCGGGCATCCAGATTTGGGTTTTCCATGGTTTCCCCAAATCACTCCAGGAGAATTCCGGGATGCTTCCTTCAAAAGGTCATGGCCGAATTACTTCCCGTTCCCTGTCCCCAGTCCCATCCCGCCTCTAATGACCTTAACCGTCGATGAGACGTAAAGCTATAATAATAATAAAAAAAAGTTACCTAGGAACTTTAAATCATTATCAAGCTTCTTATTTTATTTTATTTTTTTCTTCAATCCGGCCAATTTTAAGGACGTCGAGTCATCGGCTCCCTGTTTTACACAGGTGGCAGGTGTGAATCATGAGGGACCCTGCTCGAAGTCAGAGCGGGTTTGTTAGACCTACCCTAATTAACCTAGAGCAAGAAAACACGCGCCGCCATTTGTCTGCGAAATGTGTAACTTTTTTGCGTTCTGTGTGACCAGTGTGTTATTGTTTATGAAATGAGTAGTTAATGAGGCGGAGATTGGGGACCGTCTCAGCATTCGTCTAAATGATTGCTGGAAAACGGCCAAAAATCGGAATGAGGACGATCCTTACTCGGGGACCAGGACTCAAATCTGTTCCCGTATCAAGTGTGCGGCACGTTAACGCACTGAGCCACACTGGCTGTACTTTACCAGATGTTAACATTATTTTATTGAAAGTGCTATAAATCTAGACTACGTTGTGTTGGAGGCTGACCATAGCAAATTTGACTGGAACTGAGCAATAGTATTAGCAGTGCGAGCTACAAGGTGCCGTAGTATCTGCTAATCTTGGCACGGAATCCACCAGTCTAACATTAGAATCTGTCAGACAATGATTTTTGTACCACAAGACAGCCATCTGACCTATCACATCTGCACAAATATTATAATCGAACATGGTGGATGAGCGGTAAAGCTCTGGCCTCGCATTCGGGAGGACACCGGTTCGAATCTCCGTCCGGGCATCCAGATTTGTATTTCCATGGTTTCCCCAAATCACTCCAGATGAATACAGGGATGCTTTTTCCAAAAGGACATGGCTGAAACCTTTTCTCCATTCCCGCCCCGCCTCTAATGACCTCGACGTCGACGAAGCGTGAAGGCATAAAAAATATTATAAACCCTAAAGTAACTCTATCTCTCCGCCTGTTTGTTACGTTTTCTCGACTAAACGACTAAACAGATCATGATTAAATTTGACGGGGAAATAGTATGTATCATTAGGAAGACGTAGAATTCTTTTTTCGGGATAAATAACATATTTTATCTTGAAATTTTGAAAACTAGCCGAACGATGACAGACAGACGGATATCGTGTGTCAGTCCCTGTAATGTTATATTGGTCGCTCACGCTTTGTTTTCTCTCGCAGTCAGTTTGTGAGACGTAATTTACAACTTTCTGTATCCAATTCTAGCAATAAAATATACCGCGCGTACAAAGTAACAGGTAACAGCTAGTGCCAGATATTTGGTTAGGTATCTAGAGTACGAAAGCCTTCTCAAAAAATAAAATATCGACCTGCACTTGTCCGGTATTTTCTTTCCATTCTTCCAGCTGATCTTTTCAGATCATTAGTTTTAACTCCTATTTCGTCCCAGACTATTGTGTTATCTGCGTACGCCACCGTTTTCTTTATACCCAAGACTTCATTCGACTGCACACTATACAGAGCTGCTGATAAAGGTGAGTGGAAACAGTCACATTCTGGTTAAAACAGGCGTTGTACCAGGCTAACACTGAAAGAACGGAACAACTACCGGACGGGAAACGTTGTTGAACGCAAAAATCGAGGCTGGAAACGCGCAATGGCCGCTGGCTACAACGCCCGGCAAAGAGCGAAGCGGCGTGCGAACGCGCACTTCATTACGCACAGCACCCTCCGCCAGGCACCGCGTGTGTGTGTGCCGCTGACAGCACCCCCCTCACCCCCGCCCCGTGCGTGCGGCCTCTACCTGCCCGGTGCGTTAGCGTGCGCGCGTGTGTAATTATAATGCCGTTTGACGCAGCGCAGGCGTATATAAAACTACATTCTTTGAAATCGTTTGTTGCATTCCACATCAAAAACAGCTTTTAATGGGGGCCGGGCGGGGCCCACACGGTGTTCCCAAAGCGGGACGCCACTGAGATTTAACTCTCTCCGCAAGGTGACTTACAACCTCCGAAAGCGTATCAACTGCAAACATGATTTTTATTACTGCAGATTACATGTGCACAGTAAATAAAGTGGAGGCTTCTTTAATATCGTATTTAATGTAGGCCTACACTGCCGTTCACAATCACGAGAACATCTGTAACACCTGTTTTACAAGAATACAAATTTCTGGACACATTCATTTAGATGCCCTATCGTCAAAGACGTGAGAAAAAATGAATTAAAAAAATTAAGAAATATATATATATATGTAACCAGGTGTAGTGTTCAAGTATACTAATCGTATATGTGATTTAAAATATAGAGTACCTGTATTAATGGATGGAAGTACAGACAACACATGCCTGAGGTCGGACTCGAAGTTAACGTATTATTTCCTGCGCTGGTTGTGACGGCAAAATTGATGTTACTACAAATATTGCGAGCAACACTTTACACTGATGGAGTGAAGGGTGTTCGAATGGCACTGGGCATCTTGATGTAAACAATTTTGTGGTGGCTCTGAAAAATCGCTGCATTTATGAGACTCATACCCTCATTTAATAGAAAAGAGTTAAATCTTTAATACTTTTTGCTTTCGTCATAGTATTAATACTGTTCCTTTCGTGACCTCTCGTGTTTATGGTTATAAATCCTTTCGTTTCGGCATCTGCTTGTGGTTATTAAAAGTATGCCTTCTGAGTCTTATCGTGAGGCTTAAAAGTAATCCTGATATTCTTGATGAGGCTTATACAAAGACGGTATACCGCTGAAGATGACCACTGGCTCGAGCCAGCTGACTCATCGAGGTAACCCGGCATTCTGGACGAACCGGGTTTGATACCCGGTCTGTCAATAGAGATTTCACTCCAGATATAAAGGCCAGGAGCAGTTACTTAATAAAGGCCATACCTGATTAACATACCAGGTCTTGTTATCCATCTTAACGAGAGATCAGTAACCAAATATTCTAACGTCGATCTAATATGAAGAATAATTTTAAAAGATTCCTGGAATCAATATACAGCAAAACAAAAACAAAAGTTTTAAATTAACCGATTGCAGTCAATTCGGAACCGCGCTCTGAAGAGAGCCTTCCATCTCGACTGCAGGTTCCCTACCTCGCCCATTTATGAAGTCGCATGGCTACCGACATTAGGGGGCATCCATAAATTACATGAGGTATTTTCCGGATTTCCGGACCCCCCTCCCCTCCCCCCCTATGGTGAGATCTGGTCCGTGAGAACCTCCCCCTAGAAATCGCCCTCGAAACTTTTTGAGACCATTTTTTTTATTTTTTAGGTCTCACCCCTCAAAATCCAGTCACACCCCCACTTTTCGACGAAATACTCCCCTAAAATCGACTTTCGCGCAATTTGTAGACCTTTCCGGAGACACGCCCCCCCCCCCCCTTGGTGAGATTTCACCGAACCTCTCCCCCTGTTTCACCTTACGTAATTTATGGATGACCCCTTAGGAGAGAGATTCCGGGAGCTATCGTTTAAGCTAAACAATCACCAAACCCGCTAATAAATGACCTGGAAAGCTATCCGACAGGGAAAGGACTGCACTACGACCCCAGAGTCTCACACTGTTTGGTGTAAACCCCGAAGCCACAGTAAAAACGCCACAATTCTCGAGACACTTCCGCAATGATGCCCCATCCGACAAATAGGAGTAAATGTCTAACGTCCAAGCCTCCACTTTATGCTGCCTGTTCATCTAGGTAGCAATTGGCCGTACTGCTATAAAGGATAATTCACCTTATATAGGAATTCAAGTAGATTGTTCTTTGAAAAAGTGTGTGTGTGTATGGCCGTGAATTTTCAGTGAAGCCATATGGCTTCTTTTATTTTTTGTCCGTGGCTTCAAGCCTCATCGACGTCGAGGTCATTAGAGGTGGGAAAGGGCGGGGGCAAGGAACGGGAACGAATTCGGCCGTTTTGAAGGAATCATCCCGGCATCCGCCTGGGGTGCTTTGGTGAAATTACGGAAAATCCAAATCGGTATTCGAACCCGCGTCCTACTGAATGCGAGGCCAGAGCGTTACCACTCGTGGTGAGCCATATAGCTTTACCAGCCGACTGCCTGGCGTGCTGTGTACCCGGCACAGTGACAGGGCTCGCTTCCCAGACGGAGCCCGTATATCTCAGGCTGGCGCCGCGCAGTCACCCCGTGGTTATCCGACTGGCTCCGGGCCAAACGTGTACTTACCCCGCCCACACCGCCCGGCCAGTTTTCACGAAACTTTCGCATCTTTCCCATCCTCCTCTCTCCGCCAACGCGAGGGGGGAGGCGACGAGGTTTTACCAGAAACCCCGTAATTTCGGCGCCGTCGTGGAAAATTGTAACCTTCGCGGTGCACCTCCTCCCCTGCGCAGGAGATATATCCCAGTTGGTTTTTCTGTGGCACCGCTTTTTTAATTGCAGGCCGCGCTGACCTCTCGACCGGTAACCACAAGACACCCACGCCGCCCTGGAGGGCCTCTGAGCCGAGCCGACAGTCTGTCAGCTCGCAGACTACCTCCGTAAGCATCTCGTAGCTTCCAATCCGCACTGTACGTCAGTCGGTGTCTTTCCCTGCCCTGGGCAATCGTCATAGCAATAACTCCAAATTATAGGCTTCAGCAGTGAATAACTGTGTGAAGGGAACGTTACTTGCTAACAACTTGTCCGAAAATTAACACCGAATGTGTTTGGTGAGCGGTAACGCTCTGGGCTCGCTTTCGGGAGTACGTGGGTTCCAACCTTGTCCGGACATCCAGGATTGGGTTTTCCACTGTTTCACAAAATCACTCCAGTCGAATGCCGGAACGATTCCTTTAAAAGAACGTGGCCGAATTCCTTCCCATTCGTTGGCTCCAGTCCTTTCCTGCTTCTAACGACCTTGACAACGAGGGAGGCATAAAACAAAAAAAGTAAGATTTTAACTATTTTTACTTTCATGTCAGACAATACAAAAAATTATACTAAAAAAAGTATTATTTTAATTTTATAAAAAAGAAAAGAACAAACGAACACCACAGAACTATGCTTACCCCAGATGATTATCCTGTTTATAAAAGACTGCTAAGAATTGTCTTTCTTGTAAAAGCACTAAGTATTATGTACACATGAATATCTAATTTTAGCCCTACTTTTTGGTTCATAGATAGCTTTCGTATCTCTCTCTCTCTCCCTCTTTCTATCGTTACGAAAAAAGTTCAGAACGAATTCTTAAACTTGTGCGCATTAAAGCAGCATAAAACATTTGTGAAATAAAGCAGGCATGAACTCAGTTTCTTTATGCCATTCGTTGAAATTTTTTTAGTTAAGGATGATTTCCTCTGAATGAGTTTATATTGTGACCGAACAGAACCATTAATCTGTTCGCGCCCTATAAAATTTTTATCTTATTTTACTTTTGGGTTTAGTATCAGCACATTAAGCAAAGGGAATTAACGAAGTCAAGATCTTGATTGAAATTACTGACAGTGTACCCCCTACAGGAGTGTTGTTTTGACATACTCCGGTAATAATAGTATTCTGAAAGACAGTATACAATTTTTCCCATTTTTTTTATGTAGTAGTTAGCCAACAGTTTTATTATTTAATGAGGATTTCAGTAATAATTAGATTCATGTAAACACATAAAACAAGGGTACAGAACAAGATGATATGAAAAGAATCATAACAGTTATAAAATAGTACAAATTCTAAATGGTATTGTTAATCGCTAACTGTACGAAGGAACAGAATTTAGATGTTTTACGGATTTACGCCTCCTCGACATCGAGGAATTCGGCTTTAGCCATCGCCTTTTGAAGGAACAATTTGGAAATTCGCCTAGAGTGATTTCGGGAAACCATGAAAATCCGAAATCTGGATAGCTGGACGAGAATTTGAACCGACGTCCTGCTGAAGACCAAGCCCGAGGAAATCAGTCATGGCCTTTTGAAGACACTATCGCGGTATTCTGAGGGTCTGATTTAGGAATATAATGAAAAGCTGAAATGTGGGTAGCCATACTGGGAATCGAACCCGCGCCCTCCCGAATGTCAGCTGAAGAACAGACCTGATTTGAAACCTGAATGGGAGTGTAGCGCCGTTTCCCCAAGTATTTAATATTCATAAGTAGTCGCCCTATATGCTCCTGAGATTTATAGTGCCGTACAGCTGTGCTTTGATCGGCTCTGTAGACGCTAATTGCTGTGTTCGTGTTTCCGATTCAAATGAGATTGATAAACACATCAGTGGGCAACTGCGATCGAGCGCTGTCTCTGATAATTAGTGTGTGGGTCGTAATTAGTGTTGGGAAACGCTGTAGTCAGACATGGCTGTGCACAGACCTGGAGGAGAGCTCTAAACAGATGTAAATGACTGCAGAAAAGTTACTGTTCTCTGTAACTTTCCCATGCTAGAAGGGTGTGTTTGCAAATATAACCATAGGAATATTGCTGTCTAGTGTAAGCCCGTGACCGTTTTTTGTGTATAGCACGGGTCAAGAATAGTTCCAGTTTTAATGTCGAATATTATGACAGGTAGACCTGATTTGACCGAATATAAACTTGACCTGTGTTTCAGTGTGAATAAAATCTCTTGAGCTTGAAGAATTCAGAAACATTAATAGAGGTAGGTATTAAAAACGAATTGTAATAAATTTTCGATACTGTCAAATAGCCTATTGTCACTATTAACTTTATTCTGTTTGCTCATTGTGTGCTATTGACCGGCCAGTGTGGCTCAGAGCACTGAGGCACTGCACACTTGGCCAGGGAGATACAACGGTCCGGGCACGAGACCAGGACCACGCGTACCGGCTGTCGTGACAGCTATAATTGATTAAATACAAACTTGATTTGTATGTTACCGTTAAAGTTTACTCTGAAAATTTAAAAAAAAATCTTGTTTGCTTCGAAAGCATCACGTTGTTTTTTATTGAGACTGTGCAAAAACTCATAATGTAATCTTTGGTCACAGTATCTGTAACGGCCAGAAAACTTAATACACATTCCATATTATTAAATTGAGCACCTCCGAAGAAATGAATTGCCAAAATAGTCGATTCGATACCATATGTGGTCTGATGTCCACTTATAATAAACTAATTACTCACGTACAGTGAACATGAACAAAGACCATTAACGAAAGTGATCAGTAAAATACCTAAAAATCAAATAAACCGTAATGCATAAACTTTGGTCAAGCAAAAATATTAGTGAATGCATCAATTAAATTGAAATTTATCATAAGCCCGTGGTTTCAGCAGAGACCATGAATAATTTATTTATTTTTTAAGTTGCTTTCATTAGCAACATATTACTGAAAAGCAGATCCACGTTTTTTCAGCCGCAAAATTTAGCAATATTTTTTAACTATGAAACGTTATGAAAATCAGACTTGATGAATATATTATGGCAATTAATTTGGTAACAGTTGCTTAGCTATTAAATTGCAGACTTAACCACAATTGCTTCTAATAGTATCTCTGGTCGCTGTTTTGCAAGCGAAGGGTGACATGTGACACCGTTCTCCAGCCAATAGTTATCGAGGCTCGTGAATGAGTGAGCTTATGAAATTATATAGTACATATGTTCGACAATTCCGAAAAACTTTGTGTGTCTGTGTCTGACATTCGGGATAAGACACGTTCGATCCTCGGTACGGCCATACAGATTTGGTTTTTTTCCCCGAAATCATTCCGGAAAAATTCAGAGATGATTCCAAAACTCTTTCCTGTCCATTCCGCAACCCTCTCTGCCTAATGACCTCCATGTCGACGAGCCATGAAGCTCTAATAAAAAAATCTTAAATTAGCAGATGAGTGTTTTACAAACATCATTCGTTATCAGCTTGGGGAATAGATAAAAATCGGAAGGAGATGTTCTAGTCGTGTCTTTCTTAGTTTGTGTTTACAATACTTCTTCAAACTCACCACTTTTTTCTAACATTTGGGGTCGGCTGCCTTCGATAAGTTTTTTACTCATCGTTGGCATGGACAATTTTGGAGCTACGGTTTTATGGCCACTTGTGATAAGTATACTTTTATTTGAGGCAGAGATTGAGGACCATTCCGGCATTCATCTTGATGGTTGTAGAAATCCACCTAAAACCGCTGTCAGGACAGCTGGTACGCCGGGTCCTGGTCTCGTGCCCGGACCGTTGTACCTCCCTGACCCAGTGTTCAGCACCTCGACGCACTGTACAACACTAGCGGGTCAATAGCACGCAATGAGCAAACAGAATAAAGTTAACAGTGACAATAGGCTACTTGACAATATCGAAAATTTATTACAAATTGTAGTCATTTGCGTAGATTAATGCCTCTGGAAACTATTTTTTTTTAATTTTGGAAAGAAAAGTGGATTATTTTTAATTAAAAAAGCGAGATAAAAATTGGATTTTTCTTACCTTTCGTCAGGAGACAGAAAAAGCTCCAGGATTGGTGGTCACTTTAGTGACGTCACGTGCCTGTTAACGCTGCGGCTGCGAATGGAGCATTTCATGTTATACACGTTTTCAACAATGTTTATTGCTTGTTGCTGGTTATTTCTTGTTAATAATGAAATTTCGTTTTGGATTCAAATTGGAGAACAATTTGTAAAAGCATACAGCGGAAAAATATCGAAAATAGGTCTTACTTGTTGGACTAGCTACAGAAACAACCTCTGACTTTAATCTGCGGAACTTAAAAATGTAACAACTTCTATTTGAACTGAAAATTAGAGATCAACAGAAATCTTTTATACAAATGACTAAAACTATAAATTAAATTAGTTTTTTTAGGAGAAAAAGCTGTAATGTAGGTATAAGGTAAACACTACGGTTAAATAACTGGATGTTGTTGCCCATTTTTCTTAATTGCAGACAAAAGATTATAAATAAATGATACATTTTTTATCAACGAAACTGAATTTATTGTCTGTTTAAGTATTTACCTACCGCGTTTCACTTCATATTGCAAGAAGGAACTGTGATATTTAAGTGTTTACTATTAACATAAAGAGAAGCAACTAAGAAGTTGTGTTTGGGTTGCTGCGTGGTTGAAGAGTGCTAACGGAATTGAGAAGTCCTACGTTCGAACCTTGATTGGGATAATATTTTTTTGTGTCAATTTTTTTCCGTTTCTGCTTGCTGTCTGTTGCACTACAGAATCCTGTTTTTATTCGAGGAATTCATAAATTTTTGGTTTTTAAGCGTAGTGCAAACATAAATTGCTTCCATACAAGAAAATTTTTATGAAAAGATATCTTTCCTCTTTTAAGTTTTAAACATACCAGAGATACATAATCATGCAAAGAATACAGATGCAAGGCTGTGAGTAATGGAAATTATTTTAAAAGTGAAATCACTTGTAGAAATTTCAGGCTGATCTTCCTACAGTTCTGGAACACATTTTTAAAAAACTTTTTCAGTGTGCAAGTAACGTACAATTTCCTTTTTGAAGTCTTCTTCAGTTATGTTTAAAATGTTTGTATTTCGCTTACTATCTAAAAAGTTTGAAGCATTCGGAAAAAAATGATGTTTTGGTGGACTTTCGGGGAAAAAGATGGAGATGCGATGCAACCAACAGCAACTATTATCCAAAGAAAACGCCCACAAGTATGTACTGCACACTATTTATAAACCCTACTTCCAGCCATATATACACAAATTCATAGAAACAAACGAGACGTTACTTATCTAGAGTGAGCGCTTGCTGGCAGGTGACGACACGAGAGTCGTTGGCCCGCGCCAGGCAGCAAATGAGTTTCTGGCGGGCTTTTAAATACTCTAAATTTTAACGTTGAATTTTACGTAAAATAAACACTTTCGTCAAAAAATAAATAGTACGTGTATCAATTTAAAACCATTTTCAAAAAAATATTAAAATAGCCTATTGCAAACATCTAAGATTGCACAATGTACCCAAAATTTGGTAATGTTCATCGCGGGATTATTGGCTAGTTGCTAGGTCCGCTTCTGTATAGTTTAGTGGACACAGAGAGCTAATTAGCATGTGCATTGTTGTATGCTGTTCACTGGTTATTTTTTTGCTTCTGGCTTTATGTCTTGTCGACGTCGTGGTCATGGGAGGCTGGAAAGGATTGAGGGTGAGGAACTGGAAAGAATTCGGCCATTGCCTTTCGAAGGAACCATCCCAGCATTCGGTAGTATCCTATTTAACAAATGGTACATGTTTCTTCATGGCCTGGTAGCAATTTTTCTTTAAGTTATAACCATTCCGGATGGTTAAGGTAATTAAGAGTCCGTAGTCCCTCCGAGAATTATTTTTTTGCATCAACTTCAAGTGGTTTTGAGCATAGCTGAAAACTGTTCCTCGTTTCTAATTGAGTGGATGACAGATGATGGTCCTATAGAATGAGCTGAGACGATTGAAACTTTCAACCTCACGCCGAATATTAGGTGGGACAATACTAGCAATGGAATATAGTTTCTGCATTACGGTTGATTTAAAAAACCCGGTGGTCTGTCCGCACGATTGATTAAGGGCACCATTTTCTTTGCATATACAGGTTTACTGCACACGATCTCCTGTTTGGGTTTGAATAGAGCGGTAGAGCATTGTCTGAGGATATCTGAGGATGAGCAACCCATCACAATGCACAATAAGGGGGCATCCATAAATTACGTGAGGTGAAATAGGAGGGGTGTCCGGTGAAATCTCACCAGATCTCACCAAGGGGGAGGGGGGGGGGGTCAACGTAAATCTCAAGTGAGATTTTTTAAAATTGGGCAGGACTGTAGAGCTAAAAAAAGGTCTCAAAATGTTGCAAAGACGATCTGTAGGGGGAGGTCTCACGGGACCAGATCTCACCACAGGGTGGGGCGGGGCGGTCAGGCCAGATCTCACCAAAATCTCGCCAGAGGGGGGGGGGGGGTCCGAAAATCCGGAAAAACACCTCACGTAATTTATGGATGTCCCCTAAGGAGCCTCGAGATGAACCCTATTCCCCTCTTTCCCACATCTGACTCCGGTTTCAATGACTTCAACATCGACTAGATAACATGAAAAAGTTGACTCTTATGTGAAAATAAAGTCTTCCACTTTCATCGCTAGTATAAGGTGGAAATTACGAGCAAATAGAGTGCTAAATATATTCCGCAGAAAAAAAATGGTACATCGAAAACATCAAACATACGAGTAGCCCATGTTTTTTTTTTTTTTTTTTTTTTTTTTTTTTTTTTTTTAATTTATTTGGCCTTTGGTATAAACCATACAGCCAGCTTGGTTACAGTTTGGTTATTTCTACAAGTGGGTTTTTAATAGTTTTGATGTCTGGTTTCATTTGATATACGTTCATCTACTGTGCATCATAGATCACATGCTCAATATAACCCAATATAATACAATATAAATACAATATAAAAAACAATAATACAATATGATACAATAGTTCGATAAAATACAATATAAAATTCATAACATACCGTTTTAACATAAAATATTTACAACTTAAAATACAATATATAACATGCATCATGTACGTACAAAATTCAGCATACAAGTTTTGTAAATTGTTCCAGTGGTTACATGTACCCTTAGGCCACAGTTTAGAATACACAGCCTTTGGTACAGAAATCAACAGACTGGTTAACTTTCAATGTAATGTGGGTTTTAGAAATGAGAATGTCATATTTCTATGTTGTTTCTTATTGCAAAATTGAAGAGAATCATGAAGATTTCCGTCCTATTTTCGTGGAGAAGGGTCTGCATCTTGGAAGGGAATACCACACCGTGTTTAGTCAGTTCTTCTATTAATTCAGTTGATTCTGCCCAGCGGCGTCCACAGGCAAAAAATATATGATCTACGTTCTCGACACTATTGCCATCACATTCACAAATGGGGGAGGTGATCGCATTAATCCTAAAGAGGTGGCTCGCGAAGCGTCCGTGGTTGAATTTGAGCCTAGAGACAAAGGTTGTGATCTTCCTTGAGATTTGGATGTTGTCATGCCAGTGTGAGCGTGGGATAGTTGGATGGATTTTTTCTATAGTATTCACCTTTATGTGTGTCTTTTGACCGCCACTCTCTGTCCCATTCTAATCTGGTTTTATTGCGGAATATAGGGGTCAAGTCCGACGCCGGAATTTGTTTAATTTTCTCACCATTGAGTGCTGCTGCCTTAGCTAGTCGGTCAGCTGCTTCGTTGCCTCTTATTCCTGCGTGACCTTTGGCCCATATAAATGTCACTTCCGATCCTTTATCTCTGAGTCTTGCTACTAGCTGTACAATATCATATATCAGCCAGTTTCTGCCGTGTCCGCCGCCAGGTTAGATAATCTCAGTAAAGCAGATCTGGAATCTGATATGATGATTAGTCTGTTCGTCCGCAAATGTAAGCCGTATTCTAGGGCTTTTAAAATGGCTTGTAGTTCGGCGGTATAGATCGATGCCTCTTCCGGGAGTTGATATAAGCCCCTCTTTTCATTAGCAGGGTCTGCGAAGGCACACCCACCCGATTTCCAGATTTAGAGCCGTCTGTGTATAAGCATATGGGGTTATCTGCCAGCTTTGTAATGCGGTCCTTTAAGATTTTTTCATTGTGGTTGCCTTCCGCTATAAATTTTGTGTCTAGGATAATGTCTAGTCTTGTCTTACCTCTCGAAAGTCTGTGCAGATGTACCGGAAGGAGGCGTGATCTATAGATTATGTTGCTATATTTTTTAACTTCTCGGAAGGCGGTTGTTAGAGTAGGGGCCGGCTTCTGTTTCCAGTACCTCCGTTCCGTGTATTGCATTGTGAGAGCAGATATTTTTGCAATAAGTTGATCATCCTTTACTTCGAGTAGTCTTAGGATGAACTTCCGCCCCAGAAATGCCCCTACGGATGTGTAGGGGTGGTTCTAAGCATTCCACCAGCAGGTGGATCCCCCGGTAAACACACCCAGAAACAGATGTGACCTTGTCCAACAGGCGCTGACTGGTCCGATGGCTTCTGAGCTATACAATGGACACTACACTTCCTCATTCGCAGTCAACTGATATCTTAAAACTACAGCGCACGCAACTTATTGTTATAAAAATCAGACAGTGATTTTATTCGTTAGAAAAATTCGATAAAAATTCGCTGTGATTAGAATTTATGATTATCAACTACAAAAAAAAAAAATATAAAAAAAAAAAAAAAAAAAATGTTACATCCTTGTTAACTTAACAGTATATAACATTAAACCCAAGTAGTCGGATATCTCACTAGGTCGACTCGTCACATCATGAGTCAATATTTTCGTACAAAGTTTGTTATTTAGCTTCAAATGTTGCACTGAATTTCAATTAATAAATAAAACAATTATTCACTCTTTTAGCAGCGATGTTTTATAAATTTACACTTATTTTTTGGGTTTAGTGCTGCGTATTTCTTACTGGCGATTCCAACGTTTCGGTCCCAGTCTGCTGCCTACTCAGGACTGCTTCCAGTTAAAGTATCCGCTTTGTTTCCCGGTACAATGAACGGACTGTTTATATTTTTGGGCAAAGTGTCCGCTGTTCCAGAGACGTTCAAGCTCCATTGAGGGATCTGGTTGTTGTAACAAAGTGTTCGTCTTGGGAGTATACACTTTCACCATTTGGCTCAATCCACAGCCCTCGTCGTTGTTAAATTTTTTAATGTTTATAGTTTCCATGGATTCCCTAATTTTTTGTGACAAGAAATCCTTTTTTTTTTTTTTTTTTTTGTAATATGGTTGTTCTCCCAATAAATTCTGTTCCGACAGTGCCGATTTGGTGGTTTGTTCAAGTCTCGCTTGACTATAACCTTCTTTCAATCTAACTGTGTTCAATCTGGATTTTTTGCCAATATCACTTGCTCATATTCATAAGGAATCTTGCACGATCCACTTGTAGCTCTTTGATTCTCACCTTATTCATACTGCTGAAAGTAGACTGAATATTGACTTTGGCCAGTACTTTAAGTATGCTCTCAGTGAATCCATTTATATAAAGCAGAAAGGTTTTCTTCTTTTATTATTTTTCTTAGTTATTGATTTTGTTCAACCTTTTACTGCTCAAAGCGTCGGCTATCACCTTGCACTTGTATCCATTCCCACGCAAGAAATACACTGCGCTAAAACTAGAAACGTAAGTGTAGTTTCTTACTTTAAGCGAAGCGTCTTGTATGTGTGAGCGTACAATGCGTGTAACATACCTACATCAAGATAGTGCGGTGACACAGACAAATAGTGGACTAAGGCGGCACAGCACGTTATCATGTCTCCAGACAGACTCACAAAGACCCGGGATCTACTCCACAAGCTGCACAAACAATGACTGAGTCACTGCTCACAAACATCTCGTGCAAATGGTTGCTGCCATTTTCTATTGCTATTAAACGTTACTGAGTAAACAAATTCGGCGGCTTAGTACCAGCCGATATTCTGCTCTGAAATGAAGCCATCAACCTAGAAGTCTTTTACAAGTCATTGAAAGTTTGTGCAGACGCAGCAGCACGATTTTAGACTACCCAAATGACAGAGCTGCAACGCCAATAAAAACCAACCGTGTGATTAGACAAGGCGTTACTTGTTTTATATCTGCAAAATCTGGAGAAGAAGTGAAAGGACGTAGCATAAAAGGTGTTCGAATACAAAATACCAGTCATTGAACCCATTACTCTCTATCTTGATCAGGTCAGTCGTATCCTCAGACCGAGCGTGGTGGTGTAACGGTTAGCGTTCTGGCCTCGCATTCGGGTGGACGCTGGTTCGAATCCCCGTCCGGGCATCTAGATTTGGGTTTTCCATGGTTTCCCAAATCACTCCAGGCAAATTACGGCATGCTTCCTTCAAAATGCCATGGCTGAATTCCTTCCCATTCCTTGCCCCCCATCCTTTCCCGTCTCTAAAGACCTCGCTGTTGAGAGACGTTAAGCAGATAAAAAAAAGTATCCTCAGAAAACAATTTACAAAAATCAATACGTTTGCTAAATCCCTCAAAAAACATATAATTGAAAAATCTCTAAAAGTAAAACCAAATTTATTTCATTTAGAAGAATATAAATAACGGAATCACAAATATGTTTTAAAGATTTCTGTCTCAAACAGATATGAGAATTCAAATGTCTGGTGTGCAATTTCAAACACCAACACAGCAGGGTCATTGGATTTAGATATAAGTTAAAGAGTTGTATTGAACGATTCAAAGGACAATGGGTAAAACGTGTCGAAAAAGATGTATCAATCTCATCATTATTACTTCCCGCTACTTCGTATCCCCAAGAAAGTTTTTCTGCCTCTCTCCTCAGAACATCACATTTCATATCGAAATACTAAAATTCAAGACAGTAAGTCGGTGGTGTGGTGCGGCACGAGTGTTCTAGGCGTCCGAGCTACGCCTTCAGGTTAGGTATTTTAATAGCCTATAGTGTCCGTCATTAGGCTCCGATCACTGTTGAAGATCTTTACAGTGTGAAGTCTGTACAGTAGCACTTTTGACTTTTGGAAACGTGGTCTCTAGCTATGAGAGATTGTTTGCTGGCCATTCAGTTGTGTAAAAGGAAGCAAAGGGTTCTGTTGATAGTAAAGAGACTCAATGTGACCTTGACGCTATTTTAACTTGGTAGAATAAATGGCAACGTAAATTAAATTACAATGAGAGCGAGGTAATGCTCACAACGAGTATGAAGACACCAGTTGCCCACGAGTTTGAAGTAAGCCATTAAATTATTGACGACTGATGAAACCGTCAAGTACCTAGGTGGGATCAGCACATAACTGGAGAAGCTAATTCTCGATGGCAACTGCCAGATCTAATCTTGAAGAATCGTGACGCATCAGTAAAGGAAATATCGAGTAAGGCTTTTGTGCTTCCTCATGTGGAGTATTGTTGTGTTGTATATGATTCTTGCCATAAGGGATTTATTAATAGTATCGGAAATGTGCAGATTTGGGAACGCTTGTTGTAGTCCTTACGTAGTTGTCACAGAATTAATGCGGATATTAGGCTAGGAGTCTTTGATAGACAGACGATGTAATATCCGCATAAATTTATTGAGTTAAGTGCGAACAGCTTCTGTAATTTAGAATGCAGTGAAATGTTTCTTCCACTAAAGAACTTCAGTTGCAATGACTGGGTAGATAATATCAGGAAAATGGGGTACCGTACTGATGTCCATATTAATTCCTTTTTTCTTTGCTTGTGCAATTATGAAATAAAAACAACAGAACAGAGATTACTTACCGAGAGTGGTGGGTGAATGGTTAAAGTTCTGGCCTCGCATTCCGGAGGACGCTGGTTCGAATCTCCGTCCGGGCATCCAGATTTGGGATTTCCATGGTTTCCCCAAATCGCTCCAGGCGAATGTCTGGATGCTTCCTTCAAAAATGCCATTGCCGAATTCCTCCCCGCCTCTAATGACCTTAGCCGTCGACGAGGCTTAAAGCTTTAACGACTTATCAACATCGAGGTCATTAGACATTGGAGGGGATAAGGATGGGAAGGAATTCGTCCATGACTTCCTGAAGGAAGAATCGTGGTATTCGCCTGGAGTGATTTTTAGAAACCATGGAAATCCGAAATCAGGATTGCCGGATCGCGACTTGAATCCACGTCCTCACGAATGTGATGTTCAAGTGCTTTCAGTTCAATTTTCCTGCTGCAAATTACCTTCTTCCACCCCCAGATTTGCGTGAATTGAAGAATTTATAATGGAATAAACGACAAACTTCATAAATGGTTATGATATGACGATGTTATCTGAATGTAATGTTTAGGTTTGTTCTGGAAGATCTCAATGCCTTTAGGCCACTCAAATTCCAGCAGTTTGGTTGACTATTGCAGTTTATGTTGGAAAGCAGCTCCGCTTGCGTCGACCTTGCGGTGCGAGATATGATAACACGGTTTCGAAGACTGACAGAGAACCAGGTCGCGCGGAAGGACGACTCGTGTTGCCTTTTAGAATAGAAATTTAAAAATTAAGCTGGACTGCGGAGCTGCAATCCGCACACGACCGTCATACTGAAAGTCGTGAGCAACATTTTTTTAACAGTCTTAATTTTTATTTTGAAGCCATACCAAGTACTTTATCCTTTTTTTTGCACAAATTCTTTACATCGTTCTGCAAGTTTGAAAATACCCTTACGACAGAACTCCGTCCCAGCAGACTGCAGACACTGACGCACTGCTTGCCAGAATCTCGTAGCGTTGGCCTCGCATCTCTTCCTTAACAGAACCGAAAAGATGGTAGTCGGAGGGCGCCAACTCGGGACAGTTCGAAGGGTTTCCCATCCAAATGTCCTAATCTTCTCCATAGAGGCTTGAGAAGTATACGGATGCTGTAGGATGATGATCTTTCTAAACCTTCCGTTGCCCTAAGCTTTAATTATTTCTTACAATGCACTATGTCCTACTGCAAGTTTTGCAGCGATGTCATTCACAACGATACGTCACCAACTCTTTCTTGTTGTATTCCGTGCAGGCAGTTCGATGACACCCTCTAGGAGGCTCGTCTTGGATACTCGTGTTCCCGTCTTTGAAATCAGCTGACGCACATGCGGACATCTCCATAGCACGTTGAAGACTGAGGTGGATTTCAGCATCTGATTTTTTCACTTTAACGAGAAATTTAATTACACCACGCTGTCGAACCGAAACATTTATGTCCGCTATTTCTTAAATATTGTCTGTATTCACGTGATTGCATCAAACAACGTCACAATCTGACAACAGGTCGTGTGCAGACAGTGGGTTACGACCCTGCTGTCCTTTAATTACATTGCTGAAATTTTCATGATTTATAATGAGTTGTTCATGACTTTCAGGATGGACCTCATAGAATGAAATCCTGTTGTCACCAGTAGCAATCGCCAGCCAGAATACAATTCTAGGCTCTAGTTCCCCACTGAATACAGAAAAATATGAACGTTAAATTTTTAACTGTCGCCATCATATTCTCGAGGTACTATAATCTAATTTTATCCACGTAAACTCTGGATATCATGTTAAAAGACACCTCCTTACATTTACTGTTAATTTTATATTAATTTTTTTATGTGATTAATTTTTACAAACGAGGAAACAGCATATGTAATATTTGTGAGGAGGGAATGAAGAAGTTAGTCTTTGGTGACTTCAACCATAGAGATAGTATCTTTGGATCGGAATGTCAATTTTTTTTTTTTTTCAGGTCAGAGACTGCGAGTCTGCAACAGAGAGACTCACTTGTCAGTCGCAGAATGTCTTGTATCTATTGGGTTAAAGAACTTTAGTATTAATGAGATGTAGTGAAGAAATGTAGAAATAATCATTGTAAGAATTGTAACTGAAGCTGTGAAGTAATGGAAACGTTTGCGCAATGAACTGATAAATGGAGACAAATAAACGAAAGAGTGAATCCGTTTGGAAGGGACAGTAAAGAGACATTGTTCTGCATCTTCTAATTGCTGGGATATCCTCAAGCTAAAGCTCTAGGTCCAGCAACCATTGAGATGTAAACTATTCAGCCGCGGCTTTGCCACGTTGCCCAGGGTGCACATCGCCATAGAATGCCCTCTCAGGAGATTCAGTGGTACAATGAATCAGATTCACGAAGCAACAACAGAATCAATTGAATGGCTGCAATCGTTAGACATCAGTCTGTAGAATTAGTTATATTTATTGTAAGTTAATGTAGTTACTGTTTTTGTATTTCATCTGCCATACGAAATAAATAAGTAAAGAGACAAGTGCGTTGAAATTAATGTGCTTTCGTTGTGTGGTAGTAACGCAAATAAATTTAGATGGTTACTCTTGCGTAAATTGGTATTTTAAAAAACTTGTTTTGGAGAGAGTTAAAACGGAAGAGGAAAAAGAAATCACCATTTACTTCAGCCCTCAATTTTACTGGACAAGTAGTAACAGTTTTGTCTAACAAAACAGATTGGTAAGTGGTAAAATAGCATTCACTTCATGATTAGTCGCAATGTTAACCAGACTTCATGCAAATAATACCGTTACTCGGCAGAACTAACTAATTGTCCAGGGGCCTTCCTCATAAATTAAAAAAATATATATATATATATATATATACGAAACTTGAGATAGTTCGTTGTTACCGACGATTGTTTGAAATTGCGTCATTTCCACCTGGGTAGTACAACCTTGTAATTCTATCGTATTTCTGCCAATATTCTTTAGCCTGAGCCTTACAAATCGTCATGAGAGAAATAACTCGAATGTTGTTTTGGAAATAGCATATGCACCCCAAAATGCCGATAGCCCATAAATAAAAGACAATTGTGCATCGAACTGAGGTTAAATTTCCAGGAAGTCACAGTATTCAGTACAATTCAAACGAGAAGCGTGCCACAAATACAAAACTACTGGTCTAAGTTCTGTGACCGTACAGTGAAGCTTGCCTCTCTCGATTACTAGAAGGGAGCAGTATTGACAATTCACACTTTGATTGCCAAGTACGCCTCGTATCTTTCCGTCGTGCTAGTCTACATTTGTTTTTCATCAAAAGTAGGGTTAGCAGTCGCAGTTACAAGTTGAGTCCTGCAGTTTGCCTGAGTTCGTGTATCACTTATAACAGTTTGAAAGAATTCTCTCATCCCGATTAAAGGTCCCCGCTGTTTCTGTTTGATTTCCGCGTTGGAGCGCACACTGTACGTACAGAGTGTTGACCCTGGATGCCGGCAGTTCAGCTGCTGAGTGCTGAGAAGCCTGTGTAATGGAAGCCCCGGAGCGACGCAATTAACTGCCTGCTACCGAGCTCTGCCCTCGAGGGCGTCCACAACGCGACACCGTCAGTCGACGCCTGCACTATTTACGTTAACACCACGCGATGTTTCTGGCACACAATGACGAATCCTCACGTCACAAGAACTTCACTCAGACACTGCTTGCTTGAGTGAGTGACTATTTCACAAATGTATCTCTTCATTTATTTACTGACCGAAATTCAGTAGTTATCGTGGCTTTGCAGCTCGCGTGCTTCCAGATTTATCGAAATGTTTACTTTAAGATACCGAAGAAAGTTTTCTCTCTCTCTATTGTCCATTGTGGACCTACTGCATAGGTGTTCTCCATTGCCTAGGAAATTGGATGGTGGTACCTGGAGCTAAAATTTTGAAAACCCTGTGTTATTTGATTGAAATTCAATTTGTGTGTATAATTATTAGTAGCAGAATACGATTCTGCCAGGTTGCCTATCAAAATATGACCGCAAGTATTTTTAAGTAAGTTTTAAAAAAAAAAAAAAAAAAAAAAAAAAAAAAAAAAAAAAAAAAATATTCACTTGTTTTTTTAAATAAATTACAATTCATTTCAAAGAGAGACATATAAAGAAAATAAAAAGCTTAGTCTAGCTATATAAAAGTGGCCGAAAGTAGGGATTTCCAGCTGTTAAAGACATGCAAAAGCGAGAGAGATTTAGTGCATCAAACCGTCTGTCAGATGGTGTATTGCGCTAACTAAAACAGCTGGCGTATTCGGGAGGACGGCGGTTCGAATCCCCGTCCTGGCATCCAGATTTGGGTTTTCCATGGTTTCCCAAATCACTCCAGGCTAATGCCGGGATGCTTCCTTCAAAAAGGCCATCGCCGAATTCCATCCCATTACTTGCCCCCCATCCTTTCCCGTCTCTAAAGACCTCGCTGTTAGAGAGACGTTAAGCAGATAAAAAAAAAAAAAAAACAGCTGGCAATCCCTACTTGCGACTACTTCTATATAGGCAACCCAAACTTTTTATATTCTTTACACGTCTCTTATTGAAATAAATGTTTTTTTTTTTAAAGTGATCGGAAGTTTTTGAAATTTAATTAAAAATACTTGTGGCCATATTTTGAGAGGCAACCCGGCAGAATCGTATTCTGCTACAAATAATTATACGTAAAGATTTTATTCCAATCAAGTAACTGGTGGACGTAGATATCCTGGAGCCGGATCTTGTACTATAGGTAGCTGGTAGGGTGAGGGTAAGAGGGAGGTAGGGTGGAGGCGTCTCTGTAGGCAGAACCTGGAGCGTTTATCCTGAGGGCGGAATGTTTATGTCATCAGCTGTCTGCAAAATCTGTAACCTGTGTTCTGTGTGATGAGTGAATGTGTAGTTCACTGGCGACCGTACCAGCATTCGCCTGGGTGTTTGCGCGAAACCGTTTAAAACCCGCAATCGGGACGAGCACTACGCGGTGTTCACGACTCCAACCTGCTCCCATTACAGCTCCTACATCCGGTATGGTCGCGGGTTCTATTATTTATTCTTATTACATATAATCGGAAAATACCACTTCGTAGGATCGAGCAATTCTGAGAACGTACCATAAATTTAATCTTCATACCACAGCATTCAGCTATATACATAACGACCCTGATTTTGGCTATATGCGGGTAGTAATTCTCCTTCTTAATAACAGGAAAAATTAAGATCTCAAGAATATTCGTTCCATATGGCGGCCTAGATCAGAAATCATCAAAAAACACTAGATGTTATTATTGTGTATACATCCTGTACTCAGTAAGCAAGATATCGGAAACCACTGGACCTGAAAAACAGGAGGGCATACTAACCATCCTCACTGGTTAGATGAAAGCAAGTGGTTCGGTTGAGTTTATCTTCTTTTGTAATAACAAACTTGTTTTTTCTGATTAAGTTAACGTCTATGAGTTCCATTACAAGAAGAGTGTAGATATATACGTTAATTATTTAATCTTATATCTTTAAACGAGAAATTCTAATATATATATATGGTATCTCTGAAACGGCTCTAACAATTTGTATGAAATTTCGTATTTAGGTAACGTTTTGCTTTTTAAGTTTATCTAAATAGGAGACTTCCATGATTTTAAAAATACAAACAATTTTTGTATTTGGTATCTCTGAAACGACTCGAATGCCATATCGTAGATACTTCAGGTACCAGGAAACTTACTGATAGTTAGTTTCTCTTTGGTTACAAGAAAAAAAACTCTTATGCCTTTGTATACCAGCTGACCCAAGCTAATATTTCGCACAGCATTGCGGTCAGTCACCGAATAGTAACATAATAATAAGGAAATAAGTAAATTCAAGTATATTTATTAATGAAAGGTATTTTATTTTGAAGAGTATTAATAAATATCAGTCTTATTGTAAAATGTCGGTATCATTAGATACTACATGTTTGATTGTAAAACAAATAGATATTGGCCTTGGTAGAAGTGTTAATTTTTTTTTTTTTTTACTTTGCATTACTTCTTTAAAAATAATGTTAGCAGTTATAATGCTATCGTTTACTTTTTGACCGTATGTGTTTTTAACAAACAAACAAAACAAAAAATGTTTAAGAACGCGTGGTAAAGCACGTACATGCGTCCATACGAAAAAACAGGTTCTGGTGAATACAATCCTTCACTTTGAAGCTTTATTAACGGCCATCACGAAGTTTACTTTTATCGGGAATTGTTTTCTTATCGTTTGGAAAGGCACGGTTGGATCAGAAGGTGTGAGGTAATGCGAGGTATGAGCATAGTTTTATCGGAGTGAATGAATTTAGCACTCATGATGTACTCGTCTAAATGAATTAACACTAATCTTGCACCATTAATTAATCCCTGTTTAGTATTAAGATTTCTATTTAACATAATAATAAGATTTTTCTTTAAATGCAGTGTATGAGATGGTAAACACGACGATCTCGGAAACGGCTCTAGCGATTTGGATGAAATTTCATATGTAGGTAACACGATTTTACCAAAAAAGGAAGCAATTCATGTATTTCGTGTCTTGCGAACGGCTGTTAACTCATCTCGTAGTCGTTTCAGGTACCAGTAAGGCTACCGATGTTTCTTAAGCTTCTCTTTGGTCAGAGCAAGGAATTGAGCCGTTCGAATGCCTAGGAAACCTTCAAGATATCTTACATGTTGAACAGAAATCTAGTGGTGCCGAGCAAAGTTCGGTCCTCAGATAACTTAATTTATTTTCGAAGAGGCCATTGACACATGGGCAATTTCCCTATTCATGTACTTACGCATTTCACGAACATTATCTTAAGTACTTTCATTGTCTGAGGTAAGTGTTGCCATTTACCTCTGTAATTTATTCCAGTCTCTCACTTCCCCATATTTTTCGTCAGATTCTGCTACCATGAACCGTGTGAACATTCGCCACCATGGGTGGGTCTACCCGAAGTCTAACCGAGACCGTAACGTCTGGCTTACCCAGTCTACTGGAGGAATGTCTTGTGCTGCCACCTCTCTGCGAAACGTCCAACTCTGTGTGTTCTGTATGATAAGCGTGTAGTTTAACAGGTGCAATTGTATATCCACACTGGCGGGTCTCACAGTACCTTATCTACAAAACACTGTTTTCCCACTCCCCTATGCCTGGAACCCAGTGCCTGTTGGGGGTTCTCTTCCCTTCAATGTGCTATTCCTAATTCTTTTACCAATGTTCATTAAGTCCTCATTTCTAACTTATGTCGTATGATCTCTGCGCACTGTCTTCATCCGCCGTCTGTCAGACAATGACTCGAAACCCAACTGCTTTATCTTGTCAGTTTTCTGCACTAATTTCCATTGTTGATCTTGCAGCAGCGTAGAGTAAATGAACAATGTATCATGAATATTATTACCGAGTGTGGGGGGTGAGCGGGAACGCTCTGTCCTCGCATTGTGGACGATGTCTGAATCCCCATCTGGAGGTGGTTTCCCCAAATACTCCAGGCAAATTCCGCGAAGCTTCCTTCAAAAGGCCATGGCCGAATTACTTCTCTTTCATTTTCCTAAGTCCTTTCCCGCCTATAATGACCTCGACGTCGACGAGCCGAAAAGCCGTAAGCAATATATATATATATATATTTTCAAGTATAAATCAGTTGTCAATACAAAAATATATCCGAACACCGTAATGTAAGTTAAGGAGATTTAAATAATCTCGTGTTCAAAAGAATACGCAGGTCGTTTCAGTTCTTACCAGAATAAATTCTATTTTTTTATACTCACTATCGTATTACAAGCTTCCTAATGGTTTTCTGCAGGTTCAGTGTTCCTTTTTGTTGTTGAAAACGGATAGTCGCGGAATCTGGTGTTACACTGTACACTGGAGTGTCACAAACCGTGTTAACTTTGTTCCATGTCTTCCGTGTTAATCCGTTTGTGAAATTTGAATATTCTTAATCTTTATTAAAGAACCCTCAGAAGTCAGTAGCTAACTGCAGAAAACCAAGTGAATTCCGTAACTGGCACGGCCGGTGGTGAGGTGTGGTCGCACCTCTCCGCGGAAAGAGTTGCGCTGTTTCAACGTCACCTGCTGACGTGCCAGGTAGGATTTTATATTCCTATATACGCGATAATTGTACTGGGACTGTAAAATACACACTACTAGAGAATTTTATAAATAGATGTTAAATTGCGATATAATGACGAGAAGCATCTTTGTCTAACTGAAAATATTTAGAACATTACATAATACTCATCACTACTAGTCTTTAATCCGAAGATCCCTTCACAAAAATATCAATCAAAAATTGCCAATTCCTGGGATATCCGTGTTGTAATATAATGCTATGTGTGGTTACTTGAATTTTTTTAACTGAATACTATCATCAATAGATAACTGTGAACGCTTTTGTGGTGGCAACACTGAAAGAAAGCTTCCCGGGCTTCTAGCCGCGTCAAATTTTAATCGTCTGGTGACTTTTCGGAAGCTAGTACCACTTCCACTTTCAAACCACCGCTCAACATCGATATAATCAATATTTAAGCCACCAAATTGTATTACGAAGGGTCTTACTTTAGCTGTTATACACATAGTATGATTCACATTTGAAGTGCATCGATACAGTACAATAAGGATCTCTAACCCAATGGTATTATGTCTACTTTCTGCACCTCATACTGTTTGACAGTAAGGCGTACGCAGTTATTTCTTTCTCCCAAGACAAGATAGTACCATACTCTTCACAAATAAAAAAACCAATTGTAATGCTTATCCCGTCAATCATTCGGTCCCATCGGATTTCAGAAGCCTAACTGGCGGTTAACGCTGAAACCTTTATTATTAACAGAACGGGGAGATACAGGTCACAATTTTCCTTTCATTCAGTCTAACAATGCAACATATTATCCAGTCTCACACTTCTTTAATGACCAGAACGTGCTGTTATGATCTCCCTTCTACAGTTTCTCCGTATTCCGTTTAAAACAGTTTTAGATCCTCCGGAATCTGTCTCTGTAAAAACAACTGCCACTAGCGACTGTTCTTGGTGGAAATACACGGAAAGATGTCTTTTATAGCAGTTTCAGGCCGCAGAGAAACTTGACAATGGACTCGCACGATCGGGAACCCTGAGTTTACGAGTGGGACGTGTCGAGCGGGAGCACGTGTCGCGCCTTCCAGACGAGAGAGGTGTTCCCGCCGCGCTGTGGTGCGTGGCCGGCGGTCGATACGGCAGGCGGTGTGTGAGCAGCCGGTAATGCAATCTGGGTCCGCCAACAACGAGATCAAGGCTCCCCGGCACCTCCATATCCGTCCCTCCGGTCACATTGCCAAAAACTGCTCGGTCGCTGTAAATGTCCGAGGCCGGATTTTCCTGTGGCCCCAAAGAATTTCCTAACGGAGAACTGAACTCG